>VMDO01040530.1:0-11887 GCA_007922755.1 Pedetes capensis | reverse complement strand
GGTCACCTGTCATTCCAGAAGGTCAGCGGCTCATTCGCAGTTCCATCTCTCTTCCCATAAGTGGGCAAATGCCATTTCATCTCCGCGGGCTCTGCGAGGGCCGGAGACCCCCTGTCTTCTCCTTCCTGGCTTGGGATTGACAGTGTGTGGGTCGCGCCCCTGCCCGGCAGCCCCTAAACAGGCTTCCATTGGAGGCCATCCTGGGGGGGGCTCAGCCCCCTGCCCGGGCCTCTTAGGGTAGAATTGTCCAATTACACTCACCTGCCCCGCCTTGGCTCAGCTGCCCAAGGCAGGCCTGGCTCCGGGGGTGGGGGCCTCTCTTGGCCACCCGGGGCTGCACTCCCTCCATGTCACCCAGCCTCTCACTGATGGGCTGACTCGCCCAAGTCTCTATCGAGGTTTGAGGCAGATGGTGTTATGCCAGGCCCTGTTGGAGCCCGGGGTCCTGAGGAAAGACACGTACCTGCCATTTGGGGAGCCCAGAATGTAGGATGGGGACACCAGGGAGGGCAGACTGAGGGACACTCCCTCGAGGGTGCCCGTAGCTGCCTGGAGGCTTGGGTTGGGCAGAGGTCCAGAGGCAGGAGGAAGCGGGCACTGGGAGCCTGTCCCTGGCTCGTTCCCAGGATGGCCGACTGCCCCACGTGGCCTCCCTGTGTGGGTTAGCCTGCCCCTCGTGGCCTCCCTGTGTGGGTTAGCCTGCCCCACGTGGCCTCCCTGTGTGGGTTAGCCTGCCCCACGTGGCCTCCCTGTGTTGGTTAGCCTGCCCCGAGTGGCCTCCCTGTGTTGGTTAGCCTGCCCCTCGTGGCCTCCCTGTGCGGGTTAGCCTGCCCCGCGTGGCCTCCCTGTGTGGGTTAGCCTGCCCCGCGTGGCCTCCCTGTGTGGGTTAGCCTGCCCCGTGTGGCCTCCCTGTGTGGGTTAGCCTGCCCCGAGTGGCCTCCCTGTGTGGGTTAGCCTGCCCCGAGTGGCCTCCCTGTGTGGGTTAGCCTGCCCTGCGTGGCCTCCCTGTGTGGGTTAGCCTGCCCCTCATAGCCTCCCCTTGCAGGTTAGCCTGCCCTCCGCGCTCTGGCAGCCGGCACAGTGCTGGGCTGGGAAGGATCTGGGGTTCCGCTGACAGACAAGGCCCAGAGGGCAGCTGGCTGGAGGCCTGGGAGGCCCTTGCCCAGCTGGTCCCGGGTGTGGCCCTGGGAGGTTGGTCTGGGTCTTGGGGGGGCCTCTCCTCCTTGGCCTGGGAGCCTCTGGCCCCCCTGTACCTCTGTCCAGACGGTGGGCCCAGGGGCAGCGCCAGGTCGTGTTTGCACCTCGCCTTGTCCAGAGGGCTGAGGTCTGCCGAACAGGAAGAAGTGGCAGCATGAGGAGTGGCACCTGCAGTGGGCTGCACATCAGCGGGCTGGGGAGCATCTTGGCCCTGTGGGCGCCGCCTGTGTCCAGTGGCCGGTCCGTGAAGATGGCTCTCTCTGGCCTGGGTGGCTGTGGACGAGGTGTTTCTGGTTCCTTCTCCTTTCTTTTCTTTTCTTTTTTTTTTTTTTTTGCGGTACTGGGAGTTGAACCCAGGGCCTCAAGCTTGTATGCTCTGCAAGTGTTGACCACTGAGCCACGCCCCCAGCCCATTTTTTTAACTTTTTGAGACAGGATCTTGCTAAGTTATGCAGACTGCCTCTGGTCTCCAACTTGCGATCCTCCTGGCTCCGCCTCCCCAGCTGTTGGGATGACAGGCGTGCACCACCTCACCCGGCATGTTTCTGGTTCCTTCTGTGCCCTAACTGACTGAGGGCCACCTCCGTGACCACCTGGAAGAGCGGGTGAGCACTCCAGGCCACAGCCTGCCCCTGCCGAGGACCCCTGTGCTGCCCCAGCCCCCGGCCCAGCCCTCAGATCTCCCATGCTGCCCCCCAGCAGCACGGCTTGGTCAGAGCAGGGGATCCCCCTTCTGGAGGAGGGGGAGTGGCAGGAAGCGTAGGTGGTGGGGGCTGCAAGACCGGGAGGGAGCAGCATGGTGCAGCCAGCACCTTCACCCTGTGGTCCCCTTCTCCTTGAGCCCAGCTCAAAGTCACCGGCCTGCCGAAGGGCTGGACGCAGCGGAGCTGTGCATGTGTCAGCGTGTGCGGTATCAGTGCACATGTGTGTGAGCGTGATAGGTGTGTCTGCATGGTGTCCTGGGGTGCGTGGCCTCCCGGGCATGGCTGAGACAGAGGTGGGAGATGGCTCGGATCACATAAGCCAGGACAGAGTCCTCTCAAACCCTGGGCCATTTGTAAACATTTTTTTTTTTTTTTTATTCAGTACCAGGGGCCTGGACTCAGAGCCCTGCTTTTGCTGGAAAAGCCCTCAACCCCTGAACAGCCACCCCACCCTGTTTTAAAATTTTTTAAATCTTGAGATCTTCCTGCCTCAGCCTCCCGTCGCTGGGATTATGGGCACGCACCCCTGATTCATTTGCACAATTCTTCCTCACTCAGACCATGGGTACTGACCAGGGCTCAGCTCAGCCCAGCCCAGCAAGCTGGGTCTGTGTTGGGGTTCACTCCAGCCTGGCAGGGTAACAGAGCTTGCCTCAACACAGGTACTTGGGGATCCTCGGAAATAGGCAAGAGTCGGTGGCGCCAAAGAAGGACTTCGGGAGCCTTCTTGCAAACAGGAACGGAATTTGTTAAGCTGCACCTACCAAGGTGAACAAAAGGGGGTGCAGCACAACAATGTTCGATGAAAGTGTCCCACGGTGTGTCTCCTGTTGCCTCTCGCAGTTCACCTTCTCTGCTCTCCTCCTTCCCAAGGTGAGAGAAGAAAAGCAGAGAGCTCTTTGTATCTTGCTTGGAGCCTTCACGGCTTTGGAGGCCCTGGGCTTGACACGGAGTCTCGCTTGTGGTCCTCAGATGTCTTCACTGGTGGTGCTAGAGGTTGCAGGTCTCAGGAGTAGGGTGTAGGGGTCAGGTTTGAAAGGGCTTGGAGAGCAGGGGAACAGGGGAGGATCAAGAACGTGAGGGACAAAAAGGGGGGCTAATAGTTTCAGTGGTGGTTTATATAGCTTCTATGAAGGGGGCGTGGACCCAGAAATAGCCAATCAGGGAGTGGCTCATGCCAGGTGTGGCAATTATGTAACTAGGGATTTGAAAAAGAAAAATTTTGATAGGGGGGGGGTTAGGTGCAGGCCTGGCCAATCACCAAGCTTCCTTTTCCAACCAATCAGGTGGCTCTGGGCAGCCAATCAGATTGAAAGAAGCCACACCAGAGCTGGACTGTTTGGGGGCCATCTTGGATCACTCAGTGGGAGGGGTAGGAGTAAAGTAGGTGAAGGGTGAACTGGGACTTGGGTAGCCATATTGGCTCTTAGTGAGTCAAATAGGTCCTAGTCCAGGTTCCTGGGTTAAGGGTGACCAGAGGTGGGAGGGGTGGGAACAGGGCAGGGTCTGGGGAGGGCTCAGACCTCCACTGGTACTGAGCAAGCGTCAACCTAGGTGCCCTCCCGGTCCACCCCAAGGGTGTCCAGTTAATCTCCTACAGGTCTGGCCACTTCCCTTCTGGCTCTGCCTGAGCCTGTGAGGCCTGGAGTCACTCACTTGGCCTCACTGTGCCTCTGTCCTTGCCAGTGAAATATTCAGGATGCCCTTTGATCCAGCTCAAGGGAGGGTCCAGCACCATACCCTACCCTCACTAGGCTCTGGTTGGCTGGCCCATCTCCCTTGGGGCAGGGCTTCTAGAAGATTCAGGGCCTGGATGGTGCCCAGGGATGCACTGAGACGGAGAACCTGGCTCTGTTGACCCTCCCCACACCTGGGTCTGCTGAGTGGCGCAGTGGCTCTTCTTCTGCCCCAGAGCTCCCACTGCCCGCTGACCTGGAGTCCCTGCTCTGCAGTGCCCACGTCAAGCCCCTGGCCCCTTCCCAGGTATGCTCAGGCTCTACCTCGTCCAGGTCCCTGAGTGTCTACCTCCTCATAGACTGCAGGCTTCCAGGCCTGGGGGAAGCATAGGACCTGGCCCAGCAGGACTGGAGGGGCAGGAGGTAGGAATGGGAGACTGAGTCAGGGCTCTGTGGATGCAGGTGGCGTCCAGCCAGGGTGGAGCCATGGCTGAGGCTGAAGCTCCCCAGGGTGAGAAGGAGCCCCTGGCAGGAAAGGGGGCCCTCGGATGAATCAGAGGCTTCCCTGAGCCCTCCCCATGTCCATAGCAGCTCCCAAACCACCCTCCTGCTTGAGGTGGACCCTAGAACTGTGTAATAAGCATTTAGTCATCTACCCACATCCTCTCCCTCCACCCATCCATCCACCCATCTACCTATCCATCAGCCTCCCACCCACCCATCCACCCATCAGTCACCCAACACCTACCCATCCTCCCATCCACCCATCCATCCACCCATCTACCTATCCGTCCATCATCCATCAATCCACTCATTCATTCACCACCTACTCATCCATCCATCCATCCATCTACCTATCCATCCATCATCCATCTATCCACCCATTCATTCACCACCCACCCATCCACCTATCTATCCATCCATCCATCCATCCATCCATCATCCATCAATCCACTCATTCATTCACCACCCACCCATCCACCCATCTATCCACCTATCTATTCATCATCCGTCTATCCACCCATTCATTCACCACCCACCCATCCATCCATCCATCCATCCATCCATCATCCATCAATCCACTCATTCATTCACCACCTACTCATCCATCCATCCATCCATCTACCTATCCGTCCATCATCCATCTATCCACCCATTCATTCACCACCTACCCATCCACCTATCTATCCATCCACCCATCCATCCATCCATCATCCGTCTATCCACCCATTCATTCACCACCCACCCTTCTGTCCATCCACCTGTCTATCCATCATCCACCTACCCACCCATTCATTCACCACCCACCTATCTGCCCATCCACCTATCTATCCATCATCCATCTATCCACCCATTCATTCACCACCTACCCATGCATCCATCCACCCATCATCCATCTGTCCATTCATCCATTCACCCACTCACCCACCCATTCATCCATATATTCATCCATCGTCCATCTGCCCGCTCACCCATCCACCCAGTCAGCAAGCCCATAAACATACACAGGATGCCAGTGGGACCCAGCACTAGAGATGCCCAAAGGGCTTATTCCAGGGTCTCAGCTGCTGCAGACAGCACAGTGCTGTCTTGTGTCCCCACTTCTACACACGTGGACGGGTGACATGAGAGGAATGGCAGATAGGGCCTCAGCCTGGATCCAGCCCCTGTGCATCTCCTCTGAGACTGTTCTGGGGGAGCCTTGCCTCCAGGGCCACCCGCCCCAGGTGTGAGACCCTCATTCCTGTCCTTGGGGCCGTCCAGAGGCCCCCCCTGGCTCTCCACAGTGAAGGACACCCGCTCTCTGTGTCCTGTCTGGATCTGCTGCTGCCCAGTGTGCGGTGGGCTCAAGGCAGCCACTCTCCCCCAGCCTCGGGTCATCCAGCCAAGGCGGTGAGGGGCCTGCGGGCCGGGGAGGGGTGGGACACTAGGGGAGGGCAGGCGCCGCCGTGGGCATCCCGAGCGTGTCTTGGGGAGGGGAAAGAAAGATAACTGATAGGTCGTATTTTAAGGCATATTAACCCAATTACAAGTATATTTTTACAATCGTGGCTCCAACATTTATCACACGGCGTTTATTAGCCCCCGGAGCTGGGCTGTGTCAAACGAAGGCTATGAAACAGGAGCATTTCATTACGCGCTGCCCGCGCCGAGCACTCCATCCCGCGACTCTTAAACCGCATGATTTTATCAAAATCTTCGGAAATTGAAGCAATCACTAAAAGGTGTCGGGGAATTAAAATGTTCTGTCTCGGTGAAAGAGATACACTTCTTGTAACATATATCAGTGGCTCTTTTTTTTTTTTAAAGACACATTACTATGCAGAGAAAAGGTATCAAACGTGGGGGGGCATTCCAGAAGGATCCTGCGACAGCGATTCTTCACGCTTAAAAATTGTCTTCTGAGGGATGTGCTGCCGGCGAGAGCTTTCTGTGGTGCCTCCCTCTCCCCCTCTCTCTCTGTGTTTTTCTGATTTTCTCTTTCATCCTCATTGTTTGGGGACCCTGTTGCCCCTGACAGTCTGTGCTCTGGGGAGATGGAATCTGACCAGCGGGGAGTGGCCTGCTGCCTCCCATCTGCAGGGCCCCAGCCTCAGGGAGCTGGCTGAGGGCTGCCTGTGGCCTCTGTGTCCAATTTTGCACTCACCCACGCAGCTGCCCTGGGGCTCTGGCTGCTTTCGTAAGGCCCAGAGCATGGGGGGCAGCTGCACCCATTTCTTCCCTCGTTGCCTGGCAGCCGGAGTGGGGAAGAGCTGCAGGAGCCCCAGGCTCGCTGACCCTGGGGCTGGGCCCCCGGAACGGCCCTTCTAGGCCCTTCTGTGGGAGGAGTCCGCAGGGCTGTGGTCCCTCAGCCCTGGGCTTTCCATGGCCTGGCCCCCAGGGGGCAGCTTTGCAAGGGTCATTCATTTTTCTGGGGAGCATGGGTCACATGTGGCCTTGGTCACCTCTGAATCCACATGGTTGGGGAGACCTGTCCCAAGCTGGGCAGGGGGTCTGCAGCTGCAAAGGGCTTGGGGTCTCCTCCTAGAGGCCTGGACCTCATGTCGGGTCAGTTATTTATTTATTTTTTTTGGTGGTACTGGGGGTTGAACCCAGGGCCTCCCGCCTGCATGCTCTACAAGTGCTGGACCACTGAGCTGCACCCCCAGCCCATTTTTTTTTTTTTTTTTTTTTACTTTTTGAGACAGGGTCTCGCTAAGTTATACAGACTGCCTCTGGTCTCGAACTTGCGATCCTCCTGCCTCTGCCTCCCAAGCCGCTGGGATGACAGGCGTGCGCCGCCGCGATGTCGGGCCAGTTCTGAGGGAGGCTGGGCCAGTAGCTCCTGCAGGCAGCACCAGCTCTGTCACAGTTCTTAGAGCCTGTCCCAGCTGCGCCTGAGCAGGGGAGGACCTCATGGCAAGGGCTGGGGCCACATGGGGGCAGACAGGTGGGTGCCCGAGGGGACGGTAGGGGACCTGGTGGCCCACAACTTGCCTCTCCGCACTGGCTGGGCCAGCAGGATGTGGGCCCGAGGAGGGCGGTGGGTGGGCAGGAGCCTGCTCGCTCCCAGTGAGGGCTGGGGCCTGGGCCTCACTGCAGCCCCATCTGGCTGGGGCTGGGGCTGGGGCTGAGATGTCTGGGGTGGGGGTGTCGGTCGTGATGCTGTGGTAGCCTGGGCGTGAATGTGGGGCTGGGCAGACCCCCAAGGGGGGCTCCCAAGGGGGCAAGTGCTGCCTGGGTGGGAGCCCCACACACCTCTCATGCCACCGAGAGGCTCTGTCCTTAGTGCCTCTCTCTCTGTCTCCCTCTATTTCCCTCTGTCTCTCTGTCTCTGCCCCTCTCATTTGTAAAGAAGTTTTACTTCAGAGGTGATAGGTTTGCAAACCTGAAAACAACCTAGATGTCTTTGGTGAGTGAACAAACCATGGCAACTCACTGTGGAATACTACACAGCAGTACAAAAGGATGAACAACAGACAGATCTCCAGGAAGCCATGCAAGGGAAAAAAGCTGGAAGAGCCCACCTTTGTGACTCCCTGTCAAAATATTTATCTGTTTATTTTTGAGGTGTTGGGGTTGGAACCTAGGGCCTGGCAGAAGCCAGGCAAGCCCTGTGCCACTGAGCTGCATCCCCAGCCCTTGAATATCTTGAAGTGACAAAGTCACCGAAATGGAGAGTGGCGCAGTGGCTACGAGGCTCAGGGTGGGTTCTCAGAGGGGCCTGGTGGTGGACCAAGCTTCTGTCTGGGCCATATGATGGCAATGTCCTGTCCTGGATGTGGCAGGGTGGCCTTCCGGACGTCACCACTGGGGGAAACTGGCTGAGGGACAGCTTGGACCACTGTGCAGCCTCTCACAGCTGTGTGTGAATTGCACGTTCCTCAAAATAAAAAGGTTAATTAGGAGCGAATGAGCGGTTGTAATGAGAATCCTAACTGTGGGGATGGTTTGGCGGGGAAGTTCCGCCTCCTCTCGGCCCTCGTCAGACTCAGGCTGGCGGCTGTCAGCTGCATTTCCAGCGGTGTAAGGATGGCTGTGGCAGTGTCCGTGGCCCGCTTCTCCCCACGAGCTGCTGTGCAGAGGCCACAGGGGTCAGCAGATGAGCCTGCCCGGCCTGCGGGGCCAGAGCTGACCGCAGGGCCTCACGCAGCCTAGGGAGGCACTCCTACCCCGGCCGCGCTCTAATCCCCTCTTAACTTTTAGTCTTGAGTCCGGGTCTCACTAAGTTAAGCTGGTGGCCTCTGGCCTTGAACCTGCGCCCTTCCTGCCTCCGCCTCCGAGCGGCTGGGATCAAGCTTGTCGCCAGGGCTCCTGGCTGGCCTGCTGGTTCTGAGGAGGCATTAGAGCGCAGAGATCTTGGGGGGTCCTCACACACCTTCCCCATTGTGTCTGCCTCTCTCGTGTGTTGGGGGCCCCTGGGTCCCTTTCCAGAGGTTCTGCAGGGGACAGACAGGCCCTGCAGCCAGCGCCGAGTGGGTGGAGTCTGTGGAGCAGGCGCCGGCGAGGGCCCTGGCCACTGGGCACAGCGTCGCAGTGCACGGCGGCGAGCGTGTGAGGTGCCTGGGTCTCCCAGGTGCAGGTGGCGCCTGCCAGGAACAGTGCTGCCACGGGGGCCAGGGGCAAGTCAGCCTCCAACAGAGGGCCGTGGGGAGCCTGAGGCCAGCTGCTTGTCCTGACACGGAGCAGGCTGGCCAGAGCCGGCTCTGGGCCCACACCTCAGAGTGGCCCCTGGGTTGTGGCCCCGGGTGGCCCCTGGCCTCCTGAGGCAGCCCACACCTCATCCTCCGTCACGGCGTCCACCTTCAGCTGGACGGCGACCCTGTGTGCCACACTGTGAGGAAAAGGCCTGGAGGCAGGGTGATGGGCCTCTTGCTGGTCCCACCTCTGGGCAGTGTGGTGCTGGTCCTCTGTGGAGGTCAGCCCTGCCCTGGGCTGACGGTGGCCTGGGAGCTGCACCTGGTCCGTGGGCCCATGCAGAGTCTGAGCCACAAGAGGAGCGGCCTGGCCTCGGTGTGAGCCTCCTCTGACAGGGGAGGGGAGGAGACAAGGACCAGAGGGGACCACTGGGGAGCCCAGCTGGGCCTCCGGCACATCAGCACTGGCACCAGATGGCACTGACCCCAGGGCTCCTTCTCTGCCCCACTGGTCTGGGTGGGGACCTGCTGGTTCCTGGTGTGGTCTACCTGCCCTTCCGAGGCCCCCAGCCAGCTGTGTCAGGAAGGTCAGACCCTGCTGGGTCCCCTCAGGTGCCCTTTATCTGCCTGCCACTAATTTGGTGCCACAATTTACTCCAGCCAGCAGCTTGCCAGGCCTGGTCCTGCCCCAGCAGCCCTTAACCTGTCTCTGGTGCCCAAGTGCCCAGGGAAGGCAGCACCTGGGATGAGGGCCCAAGACAGGTACCTGGTGGCCGTAGCCCTGGCCCCTGCGTATCCCTTTCTCAGCCCCCAACAGACAAAAGTCCTCTCCCTCCCCAGCCTCCCCGCAGGGTGTCCATGGTCACTACCTCACGGTCACTCAGAGTTGGGGTCTCCTTAGAGAGTGGCCCCTGGGATTCTTGCTGCCCAGCCCCACTGCTCGCCAGGAGGCCGACCAGAGAGAGAGCTGTGGGCCTGTTTCTGCCAGTGCCTTCCTCCCTCTGTGGCCCCAGGGTCCCTGGGCATCTCATCTGTCCTCTGACCCCAGATGGTGCTGGCAGCTTTGGGACTACTGCAGCTTTGGGACTACTGCTGGGCATCCGTGGCACCTCCGTGGGTCTTCGGTGAAGTGGCCTTGGCTGGGACGTGAACACCTTTTATAACTGAGGCCAGATGCACACAGGTGAGAAAAGGGCCCTAAATCACTGTAATGGTGACGGTCACAGCCACCTCTCCCCCAGGGGTTCCTGTGTGCCCACGCTCACTCCTGAGAGGCTGTGCTGTCTGGGAGGGGAAACTGAGGCCAGGAGTGGCTGGCTTCTGCCCAGCCCCAATGAGGAAGAGACACCGGGGTGGCAGGTACTGAGGCCCTCCCTGTGCTCATCTTCAGACAACCCCCCCAGGAAGCCTTCCAGGCTGGGGGGACCTGAGGACCCTGCCTCTGGCTCCTTGTGAGGGTCCAGGGCGGGACCTGGAGGCCAGAGGGGTGGGAGCGTCCCGGAGCTCAGCGCAGACTGGCCGGGGGGGGCTGGGCCTCCTGCTCCTGCCTGGCCTCCCATGGCCGGCTGCTGGCCAGGTAAATCTCCGAGGACGGCGCCTGCCGTATTTCCCGCTTGTTGGTGTCACTGCCTTTGCCACGAGGGGTCAAGAGTTATCCCGCCGTGTCTTTTGTGTTCTAAATTTAATTGTTGCGTGCCTTTTCTCCCTTAAAAAGATCAGTAAAAACTGTTAATTTGATCAATACTTAATTTTTTCCCCCAGAGCGCGTTTCTTCTGCTGGCCCGTGATAAGCAGGCGGTGGGGCAGAGGGACAAGTAAATTGTCAGGAATTTCCCCGCTCTCCCGTGACCACTCCACCACTTAGAGCCGTGTAATTTATACCCCGGCAGCCGCTCTGCAATTACCCTGTCTATTGCTGTCGACGGTATCACGCTATCTTTAAATAGATCCGGCTTGGCTGGTCCAGACGAGCCAACAGGACAAATGACGCCATCCCTCATCCCGCGAGTCCTGGAGAGATAAGTCCCTTAAAGAGGGGACCATTTATCAGCTGATACAAGCGGGGTACTTACAAGCTCACTTCTTTGTTTGGGCTCTTTTCAGATTTCCAAAGCTATCGATCTGTCGAGGGGGGCAGGCCCGGGCGCAGGACCGGGTGTCGGGGGCAGCCCCGGGCCCTAAGATCTCCCAGCACTGTGGGGTGTCCTGCAAGGGGCCATGGGTTCCCAGACCACGGTCCAGCTGGAGCTGGGCCTGGCTGGGGTACCTCAGGGGCTTCCGTCCTCGGGGTGGGTGAGGATGGGGGCTGCTGGGAAGAGGTGTGGGTGGCCCTGCCGGCCTCAACCCCCACAGGCTGCAGACGAGGAGCCTGGGCAGCCCTGGGCTCCGTAAGGCCTGCATGGGGGGCCAAGAGTGGACAACTGGGGCAAAAAGGCCTCCGCGCCACTGACCCCTGACCCTGGGACCCAGGCCTCTGCTCCCAGGCCCCTGCTCTGCACAGAAGGACGTCTCTGCCGCTCTCCCCCGAGCGCCTGAGCCACCGAGGTGTGTGCTGGGTGTGGCATGTGGCGGCCAGCCGTCGGGGCCTGCTGGGCCTTGCAGGGTCTGGGGCCAGAGACCCCCAGAGCCAGTAGATGAGGCGGGACGCAGGGCTGGGTGGCTCCACAGGTAGGTAATGAGCTCCGGACTGCAGGGGTCTGCAATGCCAGGGTGTCCGAGTCGGGGCTGCTCCACCTCTGCCTCAATGACAGCGTCCAGGGGCCACCATGGCCACCCCAGCCAGCGAGCCCTGCCTGGGAGAGCCGCAGGTGGGTGTGGGGCTGGGGCGAGGCCCAGGCCTGCCATCCCCCCACCCTCACCAGACGGGGTTGTGGAGGGTCAGGGCTGCTTTGACTGCTGGCCTCTGACTTCACTTGGGGGGTTCAGACCTCTGTGGGCTCCGGGGCTCAGGTGGATGCAGTGGGCCACATGTGAGTGTCCTAGCTCCTGTGGACTCCTCCCGGGGCCGACTCACGGGAGGAGCTGTGGGGTATGAGCTGCCCGGCAGACACAAGGCCCCGCACTCCAGCCCACTGGAGGCCAGGAGGGGAGGAAGAAGGAGAAAAGGAAGGGAGGAGGAAGGGAGGGAGGGAGGGAGGGAGGAAGGAAGGGAAGGAGGAAGGAAGGGAGGGAAGGAGGAAGGAAGGGAGGGAGG
>VMDO01040529.1:0-11860 GCA_007922755.1 Pedetes capensis | reverse complement strand
TTTTTTTTTGTGAAGAATATTTGTTACAAATTTAATCAACCAAAGTCTTTATGCACACTTAGAAAGGGCACTACATGCTCACTAAGGCTTTAGGATGCACCTTGATTACTCAGATCCATCAAGCCTCTTGCTTGGGGACTACCAAATTAGGTCAGCTTGTCACCACTCAACTTGACATCACCTCTATAGCTGAGGATGTTACCTCCAGATGTGCTTGATGTGCCCAGGTAAACTCAGCCAGATGAACGTCTAAGCAACAAGGAGTAAGGCTCCAGGGTAACCAACTGGGAGAACATTAGGAACTAGACTTTATAGAGATTAAAAGAAGCTGTTATGGTTATAAATATTTACTAGCGCTTATTGACCCTATTCTGGATGGGCTGAAGCATTTTCAACTAAGTCTGGGACAGTGCAAATTCTATGTAAAGAAATTAATATAGGAAATAATCCCTTGATTTGGTCTCCCATTGTTTCTGGTGTCCGACAATAGCCAGGCCTTCACGGCCAGCATTTCTAAATTAATTAGTAAAGCTTTAGATATAAATTAAAAACTCCATTGCATGTATAGACCACAGAGTTCAGGAGAGATAGAAAGGATAAATAAAACTTTAAAGGAGACTTTGACTAAATTAACCTTGGAGACTGGCTCTAAGTGTCCTGACCTCCTACCTTTCCCTCCTATACGCGTGAGATGCACCTGCACATCCCACATGAGGGACCCTGTAAACTCGTTGTCACAGCATGATGATGTTACCTCTTGCAAGCTATAAAACTGTGTTACCAAGACCTTTCTAGAATGCTTGGAAACATGAACTCTGGGATGACTTTTCCTTATTTCCTTCTAATTATTTTAATTATGTAATAATGATGTTAAAACTTAAAGATGTGCAAATGAATTTGTAAAAGCTTAAAAAAGGAAACTTTCTGAATAATTGTACTATGCTAAAACTACTATTCTTTTGTTTTCTGATTGTCAGAGGAATCCATGTGAACTGAAGGACACAGAAATCCAGGGACTTAGGGAAATTTGAGAAAGATTGTGTAGGTATTTGACAGAAAGTAAAAAGCAAGTTTGAAAGAAAGCCTATGTGGAAGTGAGAACTGAGGGATGAGGAAAGTTGTATAGCTGATAAGATGTTAAACCACATTCAGGATAGGAAACTGGCCAAACATGGACTAATATGTTATATGATGATGATAAATATGGTGATGGTCCTGATCATAATAATAGAGAAAGCTATGATGATGGTTATAAATCTGATGATGAAAATGATGGGATCCAATTCTTAAATCATGAATTGTAGCTACTATTTTAAGATTAAAATAGTTTTCAAAAAGAATGGGGGAATGAAGGATCCAGCTTTGCCATAGAAAAGCCATTTTGTAGATCAGGCTAAGAAAATTTTTCCACTGCCTCAGAGAGACCCCACCCCTCCCAACTTGGGAGGTCCCAAGCTATCTTAAGCTGCCGCTTCCTGTTACCATCAGCCCACATCTGCTGACACCAACGTCTCAGAATGCCGAAACCTTCCCCCTTCCCGTGCGCGCCTTGCTATTTGATTTAACTAATCAGTTTAAAAGTCAACCAATGTGACCAATCAAAGTTGTATCAGTCAGCTAACCCACCATTTTGCTTCTGTAAGGGTATAAAAAGCCCTCACTTCTGCATTTCGGGGTCTCTCTCGCTCTCTCATTCGATGGAGCTGAGTAGACCCCGGAGCGTCGGACAATAAAATCCTTTGCGCTTGCAGCGGCTCAGGTCTCCGTCTGTCATTGGGAACACTTTGGATAGACACAGTGTCCCTCCGGGAAGCCGAGTCTTACAATGCTCATTTGGTGGTCAGTAATTATAAATTAAAACAAAAATGAGATGCAACTACATACTTTTTGACTGGTTAATAAGTAAAAGACCAATGAATTCATTAAAAATAAAGATAATATCAAATAGTGGAAGAATGTGAGCAATAGGAACTATCATTCATTGCTGATAGAAATGTAAAATGATTTGGCTACTTTGGAAGATGTTAACTAGTTTCTTACAAAACTCAATGTGATTTTATCATGAGATCTGGCAGTTGAACTTCTAGGAACCAAACTAAACTGAAAAGTCATGCTGCACCAAAATGTTATATTTAAAATTGAAAAAAAAAAACAAAACCCTAGAGTCATCTAACAAATATGGTTTTCAATTAAAAAAAGTTTACATTCATAAATTTATGTTGCTGTTATTATTAGGTGCCATAAAGTTGGGTGCAACTCATAGTAGCCCTCATAGGATTTTCAATGGTTGATTGTTTGGGGATTGCCTTGGGAGTGGATTGCCACATTCTTCTCCTGTTTTTGCCTTAGTAATGCTGGGACCAAACCGAGGGCTTCAAAGAGCACAGTGCAGTACTCTACCAACTGAGGTAAACCCCAGTCCATAAATTTATGTATACGTGGTTTATCCTTTTATAAGAAATATTAAACCATGTATGACAAAATTGAAAGCATTGCATTTTAATTTTTATTAACATGTAAGCCTGCAGCTGTAGCCCTGTGGCATCCAATCCCGTCAGATCTCGGAAACTGAGCAGAGTTGGGCCTGGTTAGTACTTGGATGGGAAACCTCCTGGGAACACCAGGTGCTTCAGGCTTGGGAGATGGACCTGGCAAACCACTCCAAAAGCTCAATCCGCCATTGAAAACCTTATAAACAACAGAGAAGCACTGACAGTAGTGTTTCCTCTGTTGTATGTAGGGTTGCTGTCAGTCAGATACCGACTTGACAGCACCTAACAACAACAGCAATTAATTGTATGTATTCATGGAATTCATTTTGATATTTCCATAAGTACATTCAGTATGCATTGCTCATATGCAACAAAGTTTCTTCCATTTTTGCCCCCCACACAACCCAGACAATTCCAAACCCCTAGTTATCAGTAATTTACTTTTTTTTTTTTTTAGGTTTCCACATAGGAGAGAAAGCATAATATCTGTCTTCCCATGTCTGCCTTATTTCACTTAACATAATGTCCTCCTCTTCCATCCATTTTGCTGCTAATGATATGATTTCATTTTTTTTTATGGCTGAATAATGTACAATTATGTATATACCATATATTGCATATCTATTCCTTTCTTGAAAAGCACATAGGCTGATTTCATTTTTTAGCCATTACAAATTGTACCACAATAAACACAGATATGTAAATATCTCTTTTTCATACTGACTTCATTTCTGTTGGATATACCCAGGAGTTGGACAAGTGGATCATGTTAAATTTATTTATAGTTTTTCAAGGAACTTCCATATTTTTTCCATCATGGATTTACTAGTTTACATTTCCATCAATAGTGTATGAGGTTGCTGGTCATATTTCTCTACATCCTCACCAGTATTTGTTATTTTTTAAATAGTAGCTACTTTAACAGAGGTGAGATGTTATCTCATTGTAGTTTTGATTTGTATTTCTTTGATGTCTAATGATATTGAACACTTTTCCATAACTTTTAGCCATTTGTGTTTCTTGTTTGAAAACTATCTATTCAGATCACTTAATAATTTAAGTTGGGTTGTTTCTTTTCATTGTTATATTTTGTAGGTTTTGTTTTTCTATATTCTGGATATTATTCCTCTGCCAAATTAGTAGCTGACAAAGATTTTCCACCATTCTTTAGGCTGTCTCTTCACTTCACTTTGTTTCCTTTACTGTATAGAAACATTTTAGTTTGATATAATCCCATTTCTCAACTTTTGCTTTTGTTTCCTATGGCTTTTGGATTCTACTCATAAAATCATTGCCTGTATAATTAGGATCTTATCTAAAGATAAATATTGATTATTACCTTTAACCATACTCATAATTCACAGCAGTAAACCAGATCTTTACTATCTCATGAGGATTGAAAATCATCAATATTCTAGAGAAAGTTTATAATCTATTGGCCAGGGTAGGATAAATCCCATAGGTTAAAAACAACAACATATTTCAGGTATATAGTTTACATAGAAGCTCAGAAATTAAAATTATTATCACTAGATGTAAATTCCTTAAAGAATTAATCCATATTTCTTTTATTTTATCTTCAGTGCCTAACATTATATCAGACATGTTTAGGAATATCATAAATACATGATAAAAATAAGTGGAATAATAGACTATAAGATTGGCCTTTTTATTTTAATGTACTTTATCCATTAATTGGAGGCTCAACTGTAAGCAGAGAGGCAGCCTGACAAACATAATTTGCTTTATATAGATTTACATTCTGAAAATCACTTAGAGGAACACATAATGACCATCAGTACAGGCTGTCTATGTTATGATGATCAACCAATTTATATGCAAGTTTTGGATTTAGTCATGTTTTCATTATCAGTGAGTATATTTTATATCTCCACTTTTAAAAATGACCTTTAATAGATATATGAGTTAATTGTACACATAGGTTATAAAATATGACATAATCGAGTTACAATTTTTTGTAGAGTTCAGAAAAATTCTGATATCTATTCTACTTCTATTTTTTCACACGTTGTTGTTGTTAGGTGTTGTTGACTTAGGTGTCACTCATAACCACCCAATTTACAACAGAAAGAAATACTACCCAACAATGTCCAATGCCCAGCACTATATCAGTGCTTGTCTGTTATCCATAGGGTTTTCCATCATTGATTGTTTTGGGGAGTGGGCTGCTGGGTCTTTCTCCTAAGCCTACAGTACCAGTATTCCCAGGCAGTCTCCTCTCTAAGGACCAACCAGACCTGACTCTGCTTAGCTTCCAAGATCAGATGGGATTGGATGTCATGGAGGTAGGGCTATAGAAATTTGTTCATATAAAGGTACATATTATAAACACTGATAAAAATGTTTATTTTCTTCAAGATATTGGGGAACATAAAGCAAATCATAGAAATAAATGGAGCACAACTAACTGTATAAAAGATAATTTTAATACTAGAAAATTATATTCATTAAATTATATATTAAGGGTATATTTCTTATAAATTTAACACATTTTATTCATTTCTCTTTAAAATCTTGGGATACAATAAAGTGGACACTGAATTAAAGGGATTATTCTATTAAGTACTAGTGTGAAGTTTGAGAACTCTTACACATTTCTCTAGCCTCAAGATCCTAAGTTATAAAAATGCAAAGTGTGTACCAGACAATCTTAGGGCTTTATGAACCAGATTCACCCAGTTCATAAACTTTTGTTCACTGTTAAGAACAGTGCATTTGGAAGGTACATGAACTCTTTCAAGCTAATTAGTTTAATTTAGATGTAAGGCATGACTTTATATACAGGGATATTTGGCTTCATTGAATTCCAATTACTTCCCCTTGTGCTACAGTAGCTAGTTTTCAGTGTTTTTTCTTTTTTCTTTTTTGCATTTCTCCTTTTAATGAAATTGGCACTAAACGCATCATAAGATGCACAGAAAAGAACATGAATATTTGCATTAAAATTATTGGATGGGCATGAATCGAGTGGTCATCCTATAATGTATTATCTGCATTTTAATTACATTGTTTATTACTTCATTCCAATCAGAAATAGATAGGTATAAATTATTTCAGATACTTAGCTCCAGTTTTACATTTACTCCTTCACTTCCAACCCATGATTATCCATGAGAAATCTAATGTTAGTATGGTCATATTTAAAAATTTTTGGTCTCTTTTCTCTTTAATTTTTTTCCTTACACATATTTCAGTTTGTATTTAATCCTGTTTAATTTTTATCATTCTCTAAATAATTAACTTTAAAAATTCTCATTTTGCCAGGCATAGTGGTACATGCTTTTAGTCCCAGTACTAGGGAGGCAGAGGCAGGAGGAGAGCAAGTCACAGGCCAGAAGAAGCCTATATAAATTGGTGAGACCTTGTCTCAAAATAAAAAGGAAAATATGGGTTACAAGTACATCTCAATGGTAGAGCGCTTGGACAAAGTATGTGTGAGACCCTTGGTTCAACTCCTCAGTACTGGGGAAAAAAAGTCTTATTTTTCTCATCTTCTAATATAAACATGTGTTTGTTGTTGTAAGGTGTCTTCCAGTCATGTCTGACTCATAGTGACCCTCATAGTGTTTTTAAAGATTGATTGTTTCAAGATTGCCTTGGGAGTGGATTGCCATGTCCTTCCATTTCTGTGGTGCTGGGAATCAAACCCAGGACCTCAGAGACTGCAGAGTGGTGCTCTACCAACCAAGCTAAATCCCAGCCTAATGTAATCATTTAGAGGTATCCATCTTTCTCTTAGCCCAGATTCCACTATACCACATTAAACTCAATATGGTATATTCACATTAGCATTCACTGAAAATTCTTGCAAAATCCCTCATAAACCCTTCTTTAATCATTGAATTATTGTTAATATAATGATCCATTTTCAATTGTAGTTTTTATAAAGTTTTTCATTCTATGATTGCTAATTTAAGTCACTCTTTGAAATTCATTGGTATATGATATAATATGTAATTTAACATATATGAGAAATAAATTCTGCAATTTTTGAACATATATCCTTCAAAAGTCACTAGGCCTAGAGTGTCAGTTACATTTTGGTAATTACTGTTTATCTTCTTGTTTATCAAATATTGAGACATATTTAAGTCCCTATGTCAGATTTAAAATATGTTTTCTTTATTTCTGTCATTTTTTGCTTCATAAAATTTTGAAAATGTCTAATTGGATATATACCATGTATACTAGGTATGGTTTTCCAAGAATATTTAGCTGTTTAATGCTGACATCACTATTATTCCATTCTTGAGGTCAATTATACCAGATATTAATAGATACATTCACTCAAGTTTTCTTCAGCTGTATGGTTTCCAATATTTATTTTCACCTTTTTTCACTTTGTTTTATAAGCATCATATAGTTGATCACTTGAAGGTGAACAGTCTCAAAGTTTATATGATGTGTTTATTCTCCTGGCATTCATACAAATGTTTAGATATTTTGGTATTTACGGCCATTTTACCATTTGTCCTACTACATGTTAATTCATCTTTCACTTTTCTGCTTCTAATATCATTCCTTGGAGTGGGGTTTAGCTCAGTTGTTAGAGCATCACTCTGTACTCTCTGAGGACCCAGGCTATGTCCCTAGCACCCATAAACAGGAGAAGGATGTGGCAGCCCACTCCCAAAGCAATACAGAAACAATTAGCCATTGAAAACCCTATGAGGGTCGTTGAGTCTGATCTGACTTGACTGCATCTAACAACAAACAACAATATCATTCCTTAGCTTTAGTTAATTGAAAATTATATTATTCCATTTAAGCTCTTCTTCTGTGTTTGTAGGTATTACACTATGACTATGTAGGTATGATACTATTAATTAACTAATTAATTAATTCATCCTACTAGATGACCTAGAGATTTCCAATATGCTTTTTAATTTATCAAAATCTGACTGGAGGTTACGTTTTACTACTTCAAAACAAATAAACATGTTAAACAATATAGTTATATTTACCTCTTACTTGGAGGTATTGTTGTATATTTCAAATAAAACTATCATAAATTTTCAATGTATAATTGTGACATTTCCCTTAAATACTGGTAGTATGATGTCTCTTTTAATCTTTTTCTTTCATTTTTGTGTGTTTATCATCTGATGACCTGTATTCTTACTCTCAAGCTTTAGTTTTTATTGTTTTTTTTTTTTTAGACTGAGGTTAAATCCAGGACCTTGTGCATGCTAGACATGCAGTGACCACTGAGCTCTATCCCCTGACCCTCCTTCATTTTTAAAAATCTTTTGAGAGGGGTTTTGCTAGTTTTTTCAGGCTTCCTCTGTCGGTAAATCTCTCATCCTCCTGCCTCAGTCTTCTGAGTAGTTGGGAGTGCATGCATGCACCATGGTGCCTTGCTTCTTTAGCATTTTATATACCAACAGTCTGCCAATAATGAGTTCTGTTTTTGCTTACCAACAATAGTCTTTATTTTGCCTTCCTTTTATTTGTGTTTATAAATGTAGGTCTTGATTCTCCTTCTTTCAAGCTCTTATACAGTTTGATTGATTTTGCCCTCCATGTTCTGTTAAAATTCTGAGTGCTATTCTTGTCCTCACTTTCTTGTACAAAAGTATTTGTGTTCATTTATCTATATTTTTACCTTTGTGCACTCCCAGCTATTTTTTATACTTTAATTTGAGTCAAGCCCTTGCTAAATTAGGAAGGCTGCCTTTTGCCCCCACCTGGAGATTCTCCTTCCTCCATCTCCTGCTCCTTGAGATTATAGGCATTCACAGCCACCCCAGGTCCAAAAGTATCATTTTAATCTGATACTTTCATCATTTTCTCTTGAGATTATAAATTAGCAGTTTCACTGTGAAGTATGCAAGTGTGATTTTATTTATATTCATTCTACATTGGGTTTATTATATTTCTTTGAAATATAAGTGATTACTTTTACCAAATTTTGGAGATTTTCAGCGTTCATTTATTCAAAATTATTTTTTTCTCTCCTTCCTTCCTTTCTGTGGATCTAGTTGCATGTGTGTTAATACAGCTTGATATTTTCCCAGAGCATCCTAAGGCTGGATGCTGAATTTTTTCCTCCAGTGATGAGAGTTGAACCTAGGTCCTCCTGCATGTTAGGCAAGTGCTCCATCAATGGGCCAGGCCCCTGTCCCCATTATTATTATTTTATTTTCAGATATACCTCATGCCTGAGGTCCTCCTGCCTCAGCCTTAGAGTGGCTGGGACTACAGGTGTGTCCCAACGGTACACAGCTTGAATTTTTGTTTTTTGTGTCACTGGTTTGTCCTCAAGTTTATGGATGTTTTTTTTCTTTCAACATTCTGCTGATGATTTCATCATATTTATTTCATTTTATTTATGATTCTTTCAGTTGTATATCTTTTTGTTGTTCCTATATTTCTTCCTCAGTTTTCATTTTTTAATCATTATATATATTTTGGCTGGGATTTAGCTCAGTGGGTAGAGCGCTGCACTGCAGTCTCTGAGGACCCAAGTTCAATTCCCAGCACCACAAAAATGGGAGAAGGGCCTGGCAATCCACTCCCAAGGCAATCCCGAAACAGCCATTGAAAACCCTATGAGGGTCGCTATGAGTCAGATACCGACTGGACAGCACCTAACAACAACAACAACATATATATTTTAATGTCATTAGCATATTTTTGTAAGATTCGCTGATATTCTTCCAGTTACTTGCAACACCTGGATTAATTTGGAATTGGTTTCTATTGACAACTATTTTGTTGTTGTTGTTGACTATTGACACAATTTATCATTTCTCATACTTGGAAGTTTGTAACTGGATCCTGGAATTCTTTCTTGTTGTTGCTATATGCCATGGTATCTGATCCAATTCAAAATGACCCTATGTAAACAGAAAGAAACACTCCCCTACACTGTGCCATGCCCAGTACTGTAACACTGCTTCTCTGATATTCATAGGGTTTTCAATGGCTAATTGCTATGAGAGTGGGCTGCACAGTTGTGGGTATTGAACTCAGGGGCTCAAAGAATGCAGAATAGCTCTCTACCAACTAAGCTAAACCTCAGCCCAAACATATCTTAGTTCAATAATCACAAGTTTGGCTGGGATGTGTTGCTCTTAGGTGCCATAGAGTTGGATCTGACTCATAGCTACCCTATGTACAACAGCATGACACATTCCTGACACTGTGTCATGCCCCAAATAGGGTTTTCAATGGCTGATTGTTTTCAAGATTGTTTGGAGAGTGGGCTACCAAGTCCTTCTCCCATTTTTTGTGAAGCTGGGGATTGAAACCAGGGCCTCAGAACAGCACTCTACCAACTGAGCTAAACTCCAGCTCTAGACTGGATGTTATAAATAATAATTTGTGAAGAATATGGGAATTGTTACTTTCTTCTGATGCATAACTTTTGTTAAACAGGTCAGTAGCTTAGATGAACAAAAACTTCTAGTTCTCCCCCATCTGTAGTAGAAAACATCTGAAAATTTCCCTCAATTTCTTGAGCTTCCACCTACTATTTCTTTCACTACAACCCTGGCTTCTCTCTCACACACATGAATTACAGGGCTGTACCAAAATGAGCCCTGGTTTAATGCAGAGGACCTCTAGTTTTGCAGTCTCAAACTCAGTATCCTGACACCTCAGTTTAGTGAAAATTAAGTTGCTATTGTATTCATTTTAGGGTAGTGAGTTGAAGTAATCTGATTTTCAAATGTAAGATCCCATTCATTTTCTGTGTACTTGATTTACTCCATAATGCTTTCACATTGTTTTGCTTTGTTACTTATTTTTTACTACAGCACATTTTATAATTGTCATATGTGGTAGATTTAGTCTTTCTAAATCACTCTGTCATCAATGGAAGCCAGAAGTTCACAATTTTAATTATTGTTATGTTTTATTACATGCAAAAGTTTAAATATAAATACATTTATTTTATAAAGTCAATGATTTTTATTATATAAGCTAAGATTTCTACATAATATTTATCAGAGTAATTTCATATGTTGACCAAAATCATTCAAAATACCCACTGACTCCTAATTCATTGATTGGGTTTCACCTTTAGCAGTTTTGATATATTTGGTAATATTTTGATGTTTAATGTGCAAATTAAGATTCAGTTTTTAAAAGTTTAAATATACAAACAGCTTTACTATAACTATTACTATATCTTAGTAACTGGGAGAAGGACCTGGCAATCCACTCCCAAGGCAATCCCGAAACAGCCATTGAAAACCCTCTGAGGGTCGCTATGAGTCGGATACCAACTCGACAGCACCTAACAACAACAACAACATTCCTTAGTAAATATCATGAGGAAGAACATTATATTTTAAGCAAGAAAAAATTCCTAGCTCAAATGCTTTGCTTTGTTTTTGTTTTCAAGAGAAAACTACATGGTTTAACTTGGAGGGTCAAGAATCATTTGTTCTTGATTATAGTGCTCAACATGCAAATTGTTTGTACCTCTTGGTACAGAAATGGCACTTTGCCACTCCCCTGAGACCATTAATCTAGACAGAGTATTTCTGGGCCCCATGATCTATGTATCCACCAGCACTTGACTTCTATCTCTGACAATTGCAATCTCTTTGTCATCCAGAGTAACCTGGAAATGTGATGCTTGTCCAACCGAGTGGCCATTTACAACCCAGCACCACTGAGTAACCAATGGATGTGATCTTTTCTGAAGTCCAGATTAAGAACTTGTATTATATAACCTGTCTTTGATGATCCTGAGGGCACTTGATCCTCAGGGTCACTGATTGTCAGTGGACCTTGTTAAGAAATCAGAAGAGTTTGCTGAGTCTATCCTGGCTCTGGGTGGTCACTCTAGAAAGAGTTTATTTTGATAAGGTTTTAGCAGATTTGCTGTCTGTGTCATTCATTCTATAGGTTCAATATGAACTGTACAAGGAGATTTATTTTACTCATCTATAGTTTCTAAATTGTTGGAAGTGAAAAGTTATTTTTTATTAAGAAAGTTAAAAATACTAAGAAAAATTTTAATATTAAAGGCAGTAGGTTTGTATCCCAGGAAAACAGGTTCTTACAGTGGTTATTAGACTGACTTAACATAATGTTTAGTTATAATTGATATTGCTTATTTCAAAGACTAATTTTTTCTAAGTTTGATACATTATTAATAGTTTGAATTTTATTTTTTCTGACTTTTATTAATAGAGTAACCAGAAGGAAAATTGAAATACTTTTCAAATAGCACATCACTGAGCATACTCATCTTTCCTGTAGTTTAAAACATAGAGAGAAATACAGCTCAGACAAAAACAAGCCTTACTGCATGCCTGTCCACATGTGTAACCTCCTTTTTTCTTTCTAGGGGTTCCATGCAGTTCCAATGGAAGTTACAAGGTTAAGCACTA
>VMDO01040528.1:0-11861 GCA_007922755.1 Pedetes capensis | reverse complement strand
CTTGATGCCACGTTCTTCCTCATAATGTCCAGCTTCTCGGATTATTTGCTCAGCGTATAAATTGAAGAGATAGGGTGAAAGTATACAGCCCTGACGCACACCTTTCTCAACTTTAAACCACTCAGTGTTTCCTTGTTCTATTCGAACAACTGCCTCCTGGTTCATGTACAGATTTCTCATGAGCACAATTAGGTGTTCTCGTATTCCCTCTTATTGTGTCTAATTGTACCACAAGGCTCAGCCAAAAAGGAGCCCTCTGTCCGCGTGCGGCTCAGCCGCCTCCGCAGACCTCACCTTTCTCCATAGTGCAGTGGGATGACTTAGGATCCCCTCTAGTGTGTCTGGGATCCAGGTGTATGTGTGCCCGTATGTCTGTGGAGATTGCGTCTGCACCACTGTCCTGCCACAACAGGAGGGAGGGAGTTGCGTTTCAGCTCTGGATGCATACCGCTGGCACTGGTTTCCCAGTTCCCTCCACAATTACTCTGTGTACCCTCAAGTATGTACTCTCATGGATCTGATCCCTATTTTCTCGCGTGAAGGACCTACAACAGCCCAGCGTCTCAGGCTGTGGAATCTATGTCGCTAAAGATGGTGATTCCGTGTGCCACATCAAACTGACTCACCCTAAACTTGTAGTTGGTGTCCTGTGGGCAGGGTGACAGTGTGATGTCAAGGTTGCACTCTGTGTTGGGTCCGGCTCCCATGGGTGTGTGTGTGAAGTCCCCTCCAAGTCTCCAGGATTCTATCCCGCCATCTGCGTGATGGCAAAATGGCGGAATGGCAGTCCCGCTACTGACCTCTGTGTAGCTCCTCTGAAGCCAAATGCTCGATTTCAGTGTTCATCCAGTTTAATCCTCTATCTCCCAATCTAAACTATCACTGTTTCTATCTATTCAATGTGAGTTCTAAACCTCTAATTGAGGCTGCCCTTTACTCTGGGACACAAGGCGTGTGTAATCTGTCCGCCATCTTGCCGGAAGTCCTTAATATGTCTTTTTTGATGATGAATGCAACCCTTGTTGTCTTTGTCATTCAAGGCATAGTAGAACATATGATTATCTGATTCAAAATGGCCAATACCAGTCCATTTTAGCTCACTGGTGCCTGTAATGTTGATGTTTATGTGCCCCATTTCACTTTTGACTATTTCTAATTTACATACATTCATACTACACACATTCTATGTTCCAATTATTAGCAGATGTTTATAGCTGTTTCTTCTCATTTTGACCCATGCCCTGTCAACAAATGGAGGTCCCAGGGGCTTTACTCCATTCTCATCATTAGGATTGAGTCTAGTTTGAGAAAGCAACTCTTCCCCAGTCTTCTTTTAAGTGGTTTCCAACCTGATGGGCTCATTTTCCTGTACTATATCTGACTGTATTTCTATTAAACAATGGCTAGTTGTTTTGGGAGTGTACTGTCAGGTCCTTTTCTCTAGTCTGTCTTAGTCTGGAAGCTCAGCTGAAACCTGTCCACCAAGGGTGACTCTGCTGGTATCTTAAATATGATGGCATAGCTTTCAGCCTCACAGTGACACATAAACCCTCACAGTATGACAAACTGACAGACAAGTGGAGAGTCATAATGTCAAGGTGATCTTATTGTATGAATAAACTCTCAAGGCCAGTAAGAATGTGAAATCATTTTTCTATTCATTTGGTTACTATTTGTATTTGTTGGTATGAGTTATTTGTTCATGCCATTTACACATTTATCTATCAAGTTATTTTTGTCATTGCTGTTGTTAGGGTCTGAGTCAGGTCCAACTCATAGCAACTGAAAGTACAACAAAATGAAACGCTCTACAACACTGTGCCATGCCAAGCACTATGTCAGTGCTTCTTTGCTATTAATAGGGTTTTCACTGGCTGATTATTTTGGGGGTGGGCTGCTGGGTATTTCTCCAAGGTCTACAGCACCCAGTATTCCCAGGTGGTTTCCTAACCAAGGACTAACCTGGCCTGACCCTGCTTAGCTTCCAAGATCAGATGGTACCAGGCACCAGCATGGTATGGCTGAAGGCTATCAATGAAATATTTCTTATAAATTGGAATTTTAAAGACACAGAATAATTGCTAAGTCTTTATATACAAGGGGCTGTTTTCAATTCATCTCCTCCACTCAGTATTTCAGATGTGAGTGAGCAGGAGGCTGGAGAGAAGAGGGTTTCCAGTCATTCTTGTCAGGTGAGGATGAACTCTTTCCAACCAAGGTAGGGAAAATACACTTGAAACTTTCTTCCTCTGAATTTCTAAGTTTGGCTGGGCAAAGGCAGGCAAATGCGACTGGTACATAGCAGTGTGACACTATTAAGGTGGAATCTGGAGTGAGATCCAAAGGAGTTGGCATTTGAATGACTTCAGCCTTAAAGTAAATTCTACACTAAGGCTCCACATGTGCAGTAGCACATTTTTCTGAGCTTTTTGTAATCAAGCCAGTACCCTGAAGGGCTACCCTAGCTAGTGAATATGCCAGGCTTCCTCAGGTCCAGAAGCATGACTAATGCTCCTACCTCCTTACTGCCTTTCCAAATATTTAAATGACACTTTAATTATCAAACAGTATCTTTAATTGACAGCTAATATCTCAACTGAAAAGCAATTGAAAGCTATAGGAATGGGACAAAAGTCCAGTATCAGGCAAGAGGAAAGGATGACACTATTTTGGGGATTATAGAATATGGTTTTGTAGGTTTAAAATTATAAAACAATATATTTTTATTATGTAATATTAGTTCAATCTTCTGCAATCTTCCTTCTGCATGATTTTATAAATGAGGAAAATGAGAAATTATTTGTCTAAAGCCACACAGATGCTAAGTGGTAGGAGAAAAATGAGCTGAGAAGATTTTGCCTATGTTACAATTTTCCAAGGGTCTATAACTTTGCTTCTCTGCACTTGGTTTGAATGAGTGATGTTTTTGTGGTTCTAGTGGTGGAATCCAGGGCTTCTTGCATGCTAGGCAAATGCTCGACTACTGAGCCACACCCTCAATTCTGAATGAATGACTTTTATATAATGTTGGACCTAGTTTAAAATATTGGCTACATTTTCATTCATTTTTTTCCTCATGAGTAGGTGGCTTGGGACACAGGAAGGGACAGAAGATGAGGTTACCTTGCTTTCTCTTTAACCCCATAGTGCTCTGGCTTGTTCCCTTACCCCTGCAATAAGGAGGAATCTGCAAACACAGATTCCCTTTCCCCATTAGGCTTTTGAGAAGATCTCTACCCTCAGAAAATATCCCACAGCAGCTGACATCAATGTCTAGGCACATAGCTTAGTAAGAAGTATCATGAGGGGTACAAGGCAGAGAACATATTCACCCAGACTTAATCATCCTATGAACTCTCACTGAAACTAGAGCCTCTATCTAGCTGCAGGGAACTACACAAACTGAGGTAAGAAAGACATAGTGCCTGTGGTACCAGAAGGCCTCCCTACACTTCCATATACACAGAGGATAAGATCAAGGAAATGTAGGCAGTATAAACCTGAGCCAAACTGGGAATCATGGGACCTAGGCTCTCAGCTGTTCTGTGCCACAACCAGACTGAACTCAGGCAACTTACTTTCTGTCTTTTACTTCAGTTTCTTCATGTGCTTTCAAAATATGAGACTATCTTTGCTTCTTCTGAGGTTGACATGGATAAAATAGCAAGCACAAAACATATCACAATAATAACCAGTCCAATGCCTGGCATGATAAATATTTATTTCATTTTCTGTGCTCTGTATTTGCTTCCTACATAGAGTATGAATCTCTTTGCCCAGGAATTTGTCTAGTACCGTTTGTGCTGGGAATCCTGCCTTGCACACACCAGTCTTGTGTCAAAAGTCTCAGTCCAAGTTTTGTCTGTGGGAGTAAACCAAATAATTCTGAAATTACTTTATTACTTTTAAGATCTAACATCTGATTCTCTGTAAGACTGAATCTTTTTAGTTCATGGCCAATTTAGTGATTCTGGTATTTTTTCCCTCAGGATGAACTCATCTCTCTCCTCTTTACATTTTCCTCCAGGACTGGTCTTCTTCCTCTGAGCCAATCTGGCAAGCCCAGTGATGGGCAGAGCACAGTCCCCAGGCTCTGAGTCTCAGATGATAGCTATCTTGAGCACCCTGGAAAGACCTCCAGTCTAAGTAAAGTCACCTCAAAATAAGCATCTCTTGCTTCCAGAATTCTTCACATAATATTCCTAACCTGGAAACAAGCTGTCAAGCTGGCTAAGACTTTTCCCCAGTTTCAAGGCTTATAGTTTCTCTTATTTTTGTGTTATGATTTGCTCTCAACCTACAAATCCAAGTACTCAAGTTTCTCTTGCCCCCCCCCTCTCCTATTCCCTAGAAAAACTTGAGCCAAAGAAGGAATCAAAATTCATTCACTAGCTGGGCATGGTAGTACATGCCTATAATCCCAGCACTTGGGAGGATAAGGCAAGAGGATAGTCAGTTGGAGTCTAGCCTGTGCTACATAGGGATACTCCATCTCAGAAAACCAAAATCAAAACCAAAACAAAGCAAAACACCTCAATAACTCTGAGGCAATAGTAACTATTACTATGTATAAGTGTGCAAGGACAGAGAAAGGTCTATTGCCTTCAAACAGGAATTAAATCCTTTATTAATTTAGTAATTCACAGTGCATAGAGAAATAGGGTATTGTTCTGGTGAGGGTGAGATGGTATAGGACTTAGCATAACAGAGGAAATATCATCAGTGAAAATGTCTAAATTATTTCTGGCTCCCCAGAGAACAGAAGGGATTTCTAAGGCCACATAGCTCAATCCACTTCACTAAATATTTACTATGTATTTGCTATGTTTTATTTGCCACTGGAGATCCAGAATTAATTTAGACACAAGGAATTTATAGTATACAGAGAGATAAAGTCACTAGGCTGAATTAACAAGTAGTTTCATTACAAGTATAGATAAAGGGCTATGGACATATAGAGGAAAGAGATACTCATGCCAACTGAGGAGCTGAAAAGTTTCTGGTAGTGTGACATTTTCATTGGGACTCTAAAGATATATTGAATTTCAACAGGTCAAGATATCCATTTTTACAATTCCAAAAAGGGTAACAGTGTGAGTAAATGGACAAACTATTCAATAATAGAGGAATTATTTAGGGAAAGACAGTTCAATGTGTTTGAGTGAAGGGCTATGATGTTATGAGGTATAATGAGATATATGGCTAAGAAGGCAGGAAAAGCCCAATGGTGGAGTATCTAAAGAAATTATTCAAGAGTCTCAAATTAATTTGGTAGGTAATGGGAAGCTACCGATCCAAGAAGTCACATAATCAAAAACTTTTAAAGGATTGGTAAATCTATTACTTCTTGTCTTTCCTTCTCTTGGTAATTGGCACTCATATAATTACTCAAGTCAGAGTCATCCGTGATTCTATCATATCCATTATTACCCACTGTTAGTCATCTTTCCATTACTATAAAAATACTGGAGTAAAGGTTTATTTGGGCTCATAACTTTAGAGGTTTCAGTCTGTAGTTGAGTGGCGTAGTGTTTTGGGGCCTGTGGTGAGGCAGTACATCATGGTGGGGAATACATGGTAGAGAAAGCTGCTTACCTCATGGTGGCCAAGAAGCAGAGAGAGGAAGAAGTAAGGTCCAACTATCCTCTTCTAGGGCATGCCCCCAGTGACTTAATTTCATTCCATCATACTCCACCTCTTAGACTTTCTACCACCTCCCAATAGCCCCAAGATGGGGACCAAGTGTTTAACACATGGGCCTTTGGGGAACATTTGAGAGCCAAACTATAGCATCCACATCTAAAACTATAGGAAGTCTTGACAATTCTATCTTCAAAACTTAAATCTGTTTCCTGCCATCACCACTGCTACTTGCCTAGTAAAAGCAATAGTCTCCTTACTGATCTCAGCATTCTTCATTTCACACCCACATCCAGCAATCCACTTACTACATAAAAGCCATAGTAGACTTAAAATTCACATTACACTATGATAGCCTCATACTTAAAATCTTCCGATGATTTCTCCTTGCATTTAGGATAAAGTTCAAATTACACACTATGATCAAGAAGGCCTTGAATGGTGTGGCAGCTTCTAAACTACTATGCTCATTTGCCCATACATCCTTCATTTATTCAACCACAGCATGCTTTTTTTAAATCTCTGATCTTCACATTTTACCAAGAAAGCTCTTCTCCCTTTCTCTTCATGGCTGGTGCACACTTGGCCCACAATGTAAGCTTGAATATCAAGTCTATACATTCTGTCTTGCAAAACAGCCTTTCAGATAATTTGACATTTGACCTATTATTATTTTATTATTTTCTTGGCCTTGAGTGATCAAGTTTGGACTAATCATATTCTTTAATTCAAGGAATATTTTGTCATTAATCTCTACAAGATCCCTCTTATTCTTCATTTTGTTTCATTAAGTTTCTTCACTCTCAATCCCCATTTACACTGCCCTCCACATCACAAACACTTGTTTCAACATGGGTAATATATGTGCTTGGATATATCTATATCCCCCAAACTTTATATATTTCGTATGCATGTGTGTTCTTAATTTACACAAATGGAATTGACCTATAAGTCTTGTTCTGTTTGTCAGCTTTTAAGCTCAATATTATGACTTTTAATGTCTATCCATGTTGCAGTAGTCAAATCTATTTCATGTATTCTCCCATCCCCACCATCTATTTCATTCATTCTCCAAGTGAGAGATAATTAAGTTACCTCTAAATACCTACTGCCTGCAGCTGTACCACTGTGGTATCTGATCCTGTCAGCTCTTGGAAGCTAAGCAGTGTCGGGCCTGGTTAGTTCTTGAATAGGAGGCCACCTGTGAACACCAGGTTCTGTAGGCTTGGGAGAAGGACCTGGCAGCCCACTCCCAAAAAACAGTCAGCCACTGAAAATCCTATGAATAGTAGAGAAGCACCGACAATAGTGTTTTGCCTGTTGCACATAGGGTCACTATGAGTCAGACACTGACTCAACGGCACATAACAACAAACAACGAATATTTACTACCACAAACAATGTTATGATGACTTTCTTTGTTTACTTATAAGTCTTTACTAGAGTTTCTCTGGACATATACCCAGGGATAGAATTGCTGGACCACAGGTTATATGTACACTTGATTTGAGACTCATTTCTGGTAGTTTAGCAAACTATATACCCTGACTTACCTTTCCAAATGAAACAACTAAAATATTTTAAGGCATTTTTAAAAATGTTTTAATCCCATAAAGAAGATGGCAAAAAATAAAGAAGCCACAGGGATCAAAGGTAAAAGATTAAGTTGGGCACTATGGTTCATGCCTGTAATCCCAGAGATTCAGAAGGCTGAGGCAGGAGAATTACAAGTTAGAGGCCAGAGTCAGCCTGCAAACCTTAACAAGACTCTGTCTCAAAATAAAAACTAAAAAGAGGGCTGGAATACAGCTCAGTTTTAGAGCACTTGCGTTGCATGTGTGATACCCTGGGGTCAACCTCCTCAGTACTGAAAAAAAAATTAATTAATTAACTAAATGCAGGAAGAAGTGGCTAATTTACTCTGGGACAGTCATGGAAGGTTTCACATTTAAGATGATATTTGCAGTGGATTTTGAAACAGCTTGCCAGTCCTAGAAACACAGATAGAATATGCTGTTATACTGAGGGAACATGTACAAAACATCAGATGAATGAAAGGACGTCACAAATGAATAGTACAATCATCGGTATGTGTTAGGTCATAAAGCTAACCTCAACAAATTTTGAAAGATTGTTTCCCTGCAGGTCAGTAGAATGAAATTAATTTAGAAATCAATTGTAAACATATTTTTAAAGATACATTTAGAAATAGAAAATCAGGCCAGATTTGTAGCTCAGTAGTAGAGTGTTTGCCTAGCATATGCAAGGCCCTGGGTTTCATCCCCAGAACTGCAAATAAATAAACCAATAGAAGTGACAAAAACATTTATAAACAACACACAAGTCAAAAGAGATATCAATGGGAAATTTTTAAATATTTAGAGCTGGCACTTCTTTCACAAGGTCACTCTCTCTTCCTTTCTCTCTGTTCCACTCCTCTCTCCAGCAACCACATGCACTCCTTCCCTTCTCTCAGGCCCACCATCTTCCTGTCTATCCAAGGCACCTTTCTTTCTAAAATCCTGCTTAACTCTCCTGTTCTCTGCTTTTTGTTTTTTTTTTTTTTTTTACCTTCCCTTGGGGAACAGAAACCTCCTTATTGCTGAGTCACCCAGGGAACTCGGGTTTTTCCAATTTTCTTTTCAGGCTTACCTAACCCTCTCCAGATGTCTCAGTTTTCCTGGTAATTATTACTTAAAGGTGTATTGTGTTTAATAAACCTGGCCTATCCTTTCTACTGTAACTTCTGTGTTCAGCATAACTTCTTTTATACTCTAAATACAACAACCAAGCTTTTGCTGCCAGATTCCTGGATCCGTCCCCCACATTTCCTTGACAGCAACTTCCTTACAGAAACTAACAAGGTGATCCTAAAATTTCTATCAATCCAGAGCAGCTAAGATAATATTGAAAAAGAAAAATATGAAAGAATTCACTCTTTCCAATTTCAAAACTTACTAAACCAGGCATGGTGGCACGTGCTTTTAATCCCAGCACTCAGGAGGCTAAAAGGCAGGAGGATCCTTGTGAATTTGAGGTCACCCTAGTCTACACAGGGAGTTCCAGGCCAGACTAAACTACATAACAAGACTTCATATCAATATATATCAATATCAATATATATATAATTATATATAAATATATAATATGTAATATATATTAGAGCTGAAAACCAATGAAAATACTACATAGCAAAACTAAAGTAGTACCTGTAAGTAAATTTAAGGTACAAATGCTTATATTATAAAATAAAAAGGCTAGCAATTAGATAAGCGCTTGAGAAGTTAGAAAAAGTAAAGCAGAACAAACCTGAAGAAAGTAGAAGGAATAACATACATGTTATTTCTCAAAGTATTGTCAGATTGTTCTTCAGTTTACCCTCCCACTAGTAATGCATAAGTATTCATATTTCCCCATATGTTATCAATTTTTGATGTTTTGTTGTTGTTAGGTGCCATCGAGTCAGTATCTGACTCATAGCGACCCTTATAGGGTTTTCAATGGCTGAGTGCTTCGGAATTGCCTTGGGAGTGGATTGCCAGGCCCTTCTCCCATCTTGATGTTTTACACCTTACTAATTTTTTTCAATTTTGTCCATATAAAGTGTTTGTCTATTGTTTTAACACTCACCTTTGTCTTCACCATATAAATTGGGATGTGTTTTCATATCGTAACAAGCCATTCAGGTTTCCCCTCTTGTGAATTATTTTATCCCATCATTTTTCATCTTTTATCAAATTTTGAAAAATACTCAAAAGATAGCACCACATTGCTGGTGATTGGACAGAGGACATAGAAAGAGGGAACAGTTAAAAATGAGACTATCAATTTAGACCTTTCTGAGTTATTGCTTCCTCCCACCAAACAGGCCTGCAGCTGTAGCACTGTGGCTTCCGATCCCATCAGATCTTGGAAACTAAGCAAGGTTGGACCTGCTTAGTACTTAGATGGGAGACCACCTGGGAACACCAGGTGCTGTAGTCTTTGGAGAAGGACCTGGCAACCCACTCCCAAAAAACAGTCAGCCATTGAAAACCCTATAAATAGTAGAGAAGCACGACAATAGTGTTTCATCTGTTGTACTTAGCATCACAACTCATCAAATGGTACTAGTTCTTCACAATTTACTACCATAATTTCAAAATTTGACTTTTTGTCCTCTAAACAAGTTCTGGCTTATTAGTGTAGTACCTCCCTGAAAGAGTAGTCCCAGAACCGTAAAAGGCCCCCCAGGTCATCTTCCCTTGTTTTTCGAGATAGATACTGGGGATCGAGCCCATGACATGCTAGGCAAGTGCTCTACCACTGAGCAACATCTCAAGTCTTATCATTTTCTAATTATAGACTTCAAAATATTTATATTTGTTATAACTGTACCATTAATTGTGGACTGATGAGGCACCTAGAAGCCACCAATCCAATGGTGCAATGTCAGGGCTTTCCATATTGGGGGTCTGTGGTATTCCTCTTTTCACAAACTCACATGACAAAGTACTTGTACAGCTGTGCATAATACAACTTTTTCTCACTACTTGCAATCTCTAGTCTCTAGAGCAGCTGACTGTTCATTCTACATATATTTCCTGAGGCATATGGCCTGGATTAGGAATGGAATATAGATTAGTGGGACCAGAACTAGAGTTACAGCTTTCTAGCAGGTAGACTCCAACAGGCAGAATTAAATTTCTCAAACACGGACCATCCTTCTTTCCATTTTTCTATTTCATAGACATTCACCATTAGTCATAAGCCAGTGTCATTTTTGCAAACAATTCCTCTTCCTTGAGACAAGCCAAATCATATGCTTCATCCATGGTAGGTCCAAGACATTCAAAGACAGCTTAAAGTAGTATTTGTGAGCATAGGCTCTAAAATCATTCAGACATTTGAATTTGAATCCTGTTTCCGTAACTTGCTATTTGTGAAACCTTGGGCAAATTACTTAATTTCTCTGATATATCTTTGGAATTTTATGAAGATTAAATGAGAGTTTGAGTATATCAAAACATTTGAGCATTTTTAAACTTCCATGAACATTGAAAATTGTATACCATTGTTATTTATTAATATAACAGTGCATGATCATAAAGCAGAAATAAATTAGACAAGAAGCTAATGAAATGGAAAGAACACTGATTCTAGAGTTAAAAGATCTAGGTTCAACTCTTGGCTCTACCACTACCATTGAGGTATCTTGAGTATAAAAGCATAAATGTGAAGGATATATTTCAAGAAGGATAAGTGTTTGGGTGTCTGTTATCTAACCTCCCACTATCCTATGTCCCCTTACCATTCCTAGACTCTAGCAATCACTGTTACACATTCTGATCAACTTTTCAATGTACTTTTTTGAGAAGAGGGTCTTGCTATATTGCCCAGACTGGTCTAGAACTCATGAGATCAAGTGATCCTCCTGCCTCAGCCTCCTAAGTATTAGAATTAAAGCATGCACCACCATGCCTGGCTCTAATCAACTTTTTTTTTAATACCCATATATGAGAGAAAGCATCTGGAATTTGTCTTTATTCATCTGCCTTATTTTTCACTTAACATAATGTCCTCCAGTTCTATACACTTTGCTGCAAATTAGAAGATCTCATTCTTTTTAATGCATATATATATATATATATATATATATATATATATATATCACATTTTCTTTATATATTCATCTTTTCATGTACACTCAGGTTGATTATATATCTTTCTGTAATGAATAATGCTGCAGTGAATATGGGAGTGCAGATATCCCTTCAGCATATTGATTTCTGTTCCTTTGAATATATACCTAGAAGTGGGATAGCTGGATCATATGGTAGATCTATTTTTGGTTTCTTGAGGAACCTCCATGCTGTTCTCCATAGTGGCTGGACTAACTTACATTCCCATCAATAGAGTATAAAAGGTCTATTTTCTCCATATCCTTGCCATCATTTGTTATTTATTTATTTATTTGTTTGTTTATTTATTTATTCATTTATTTATTTTGTCTTTTTGAAAGTAACCTTTATTCCTGAGGTGAGATGATATCTCAATGTGGTTTTGACTGGCATTTCCCTCGCAAATAATGAACTTGATTGTACCCTCATAAGTTTTTTGGCCATTTGAATTTCTTCTTTTGATAATATCTATTCATATCCCAAAAGCAGATAGAAATAATAAGTTATAGTGTTGTACAGAAGAGTGCAGTAACTATTGTTCACAATAACCTATTGCACATT
>VMDO01040527.1:0-11861 GCA_007922755.1 Pedetes capensis | reverse complement strand
GGTCTAAAAGATGTGCTTAATTTTAATAAATGTCAGCTATGTATGACTGATTATTTCTCAAGATACAGTGTGAAGGGCAGGATGCCGAATAAGGTTACTCTCACTTCTCTCTGAAAACAAGAAAACAAGTATGAGCCACTTCTGATTATAGTTATATATATTATCCTTTTGACATATACAAACCAGATTTTAATTTCTGTTTTGCTAGTTATTATAATTAAGAAAGAAAACATTTGTTTTATTTTCTGTCAAAGGTCTTAAAAATGAACTTGTTAGTTGCTGTCGAGTTGAGTCCCACTCATAGCAACCCTATGTACAACAGAACGAAACACTCCCTGATCCTGGGTAAGGTACAGGATCATTTTATATTTAAGCCCATTGTTGCAGCAACTGTGTCGATCCATCTAGTTGAGGAGTATGAAATAATAAGTACATCATTAAAGCTGCAAATTATTGTTTATTGCAGATTCTGATGATAGAAAATGTATAGTGTAGTATATAGTATATAGTATGTAGTATGTAGTAATAGTTTGCAGGGCTGGGAGTGTAGCTCAGTGGTAGAGTGCTTGCCTAGCATGTACAAGGCTCATGGTACAGCTCCCATCACCTCCACCTGACTATCTATCTACATATCTATTTACCTATCTATCTATCTATCTATCTATCTATCTATCTATCTATAGATATGTGTGTATAAATACAGACTTGATTCCCATCACCACTATACACACACACACACACACACAAATATACATACACACACTTTTTATATACTTTATCCTGAATTATCCACATCACCTGAAGATTACTGGCAAACGGAACAATACATATTCAGAACATGATGATAGTTCTGACTTGGTGTATGCTTTTACATCTGTTACTTTTACAGATAGGATTTTTAAAAACCTTCTCTTGAGAAAGATCTCAAATCAACTCAGGATGAATGGGGAAATAATACTCCAATGAAATATAGAATTTTATTCCCTATGTGATCCAAAGTATGATGTAAGCGCTTCAGCAATCCCAGAATGACTGAGAAAGCACAGAGTTGACTAATATTAACTGTGTGGTACCTTAGGAAACCAAGTTATGCCTATGTCAGCTCTTAATTAGTGGAACTCCACACTGAGAAGGAGATTTAAAAACAATGGGACATCATTAGTGGACAGTAATAGTACAATATTTTGCCAACCTACCAAATGTCTGTTTATGAGCATCCACAGGGTCTCCCTAACTAAGAAAGCAATTTCTTAACTCCTTTGGTAGTCTGTGAAGTAAAACTTTTTGGCCACAGGGATGAGGTTATAAAAAGCAGGGGAGGAAACACACACATTCACACCCCTACTCATGATGGATCTGCGATTGTTGATAACCCTGACATGGTGTAGTGCCAACAAAGTCAGTGTCTGGTCATCTGAGGATCCTTTCCTGGAATTAGCAATTTGAAGATTACCAACTATCTTGCTTAAGGAGGTAAGCATTTTAATATACCCAAATCTTTTATTTGAACTGATTTTAGATCATTTTCCAGAAGGTGTTTTAAAACAAATGACTTGAGAATCAAAGTAACCCCTCTAGAAGCTGTGTAGTGTCTGATGACTACAATTGTTTTTTTAAAAACTGCCCATTTTTAACCTCACTAATTAATTATAAAGTATCTACTTTGTAATAAGGTCTACAGATGTGCTTGTAACAGGAGCTAGGGAGACTGTTTGCATATGCAGATGTTGCTTATCCAGACTGGAGTATGCAGCCTCTACTCTGTGGGGGGTGCTGAAATGTTATGCTGTAGTAAAAATTGAATGTGAAAATGGAATAGCACTTTTATTGGATACCAATGAAAGCCCCTAAAAACCTACTCTGAAAAGTATTTCCTCTGAAATAAGCATGATGTTCACATCAGAGAGTGCCTTTGTTCTTTCCTTTCTATATTGTGACTCTTAGAAGATTCATTGTAAAAATATAATCACTATCATCCATAAGAATTTTCTTCCTCATTATGTGTATGGCTGTACAGACATGGAATGCCTTTCTAAAAGGAAAACTAATGCAAGAAAAATGAGCATTTTTATTAAAACTAAGCAACACTGATCAGTTTTAGAGAGTAAATATTAGTTAGTACTAGGTCGGATTCCATGGTATATATTAAATAGCTGTTGAATAATTTTTGAGATCACTAAAAATGGGAATCAGAAGTATTTGATTCCTATTTTCTGAAAAGGCAACCTGGATAATTAATAATAAAGCTGGCTACAGTGTGTGCACATGTGATCTATAGGCACACTTGAATCATGTAAAATCTCTGGATAACTGACTCCGAGTTGATCTATATAGGCAAACACTGAACATGAATAAATGTGGTTAATAATCTTAATAAATCATTGCAAAATGTGCTAGAAATCCCTTGTTTTTTTATTTTCCTTTTTCCCTCAAAACTCTTTTTGAAGATGTTATATTTAGATATTATCTGATCCCTTATCATGGCTCTTAAACTATGTTTCCTACCTACATTTGGAAATTAGAATTTCTCCAATTTTTCCTAAATATCTCCTCTCTCTCTCTCTCTCTCTCTCTCTCTCTCTCTCTCACTCACACACACATGCACACACACAGTAGTGAACAATATATTGCTATTGAAGATTTTTCAGGATAACAGATGGGATACATTTTATACTTCACAGTTAGCAAATTTAAAACTCCTCCTGATATATGCACATTCTTCAAGGTCTTCTGTGACCCTTTAGCCTTCATCTTTGTGGTGATAGTGGTTGTTGATATTTACATCACTAAGTTCTTCCTCCCTGAGAGATCCTCCTGAGCAAGGTATCTTGTCTATATTGTGCAAAGCAATTCAGCTTGTCCTAACTTTTCCCTGTCCCTCATCCTCAATTTCATTTTCTGACTCATATCAGCAAAATGCAAGATTTTTAGTAAGCAAAGACTTTTTCCTTGGAAAGCACTGTAACAAGCAACTTTTGTTATCACCATATGTCCTTGAGATGCCTTCATTTCTCTCCATTTTCACTGTCCACTTAAAGTGTCTTAATGAATAAATGTTCTCAATATATTAAATCCATGTGGGCTTTACAAAGTCATGTTAACTCTTTATAAATCATCAGAGATATCAGAGGAAAACTGAGAAGTACTGTATCAGAGCAGTAAGTGCAGAGGAAAATTTATGAATTAAATACCCTTCTCCTAATGAGGACTGACTGAATAAAGTACTATTCAGTGCCCTGAGTTTTGCTGATGAAGAAAATGGAAAAAAATCAATTGGGTTCAGCTGAGTAGCTGATATCATGATTTTTTTGAAAATTAATTTGCTTGTGAATGGAACAAGAAGTAGAATCTTTGAGAGCAATTTAGACCATAGACTATAGGTGCCAATGGAGACAATGACAAACAACAAACGTTAAAAGGAAAATATTGAAACTACACTTGAGAGGAACATGGTAGCACACAGTAAAATCGTATTAATGATGTAGGATGCTTCCTGCTTAGAGAAGAGATGCATGATAAAAAATAATATTTAAAATAGTGATCTTTGAGATGTGAAGTAGGGATCTTGAAGAAATTTTTATAGCATCTCCTTCATCTAGATAGTATGATAATCTCAGTGGCAGTATTGTGTTGTTGTAAATGGTATGGAAATGAATGAAAATGCCAAGATTTATATGTGAGAACATCTTCATGTGCTAGCTGTATGCTAGTAACTTAGAATAATCATTAACTATTCTCTTGCTCGGTTTCCTCATCTGAAAAATATGTATAAAAATAGTAACTGATGGGTTGGTTTAAGGTCAAATGAAATCATGTATATAAAATATCCATAACATGATATATTTTGGATTGAACTGTGTTTACCCAAATTCATATGACAGTATCTGGAAATAGATTGTTTAACCAGGTGGTTTGAGTGGGCCCTAATTCAATAGGACTGATGTTTCTATAAGAAAAGGAAATTTAGACCCACACAGGTACAAAAGAAGAGTCTATGTGAAAGCGCAAGGGGAAGACAGCTACTGATAGGCCAATGAGAGAAGCCTCTGAAGACACCAGCCCTGCCAACACCTTGATTTTGGATTTCCAGCCTCCAGATTTATGGTGTTTATAGCATCCAGGATGTGACACTTTGTTACAGTAGTTCTAGCAAGCTAACATAATAACTAAATCAGCAAGCACACATAGGCATTAACTTTCAAAGGATGTTAACTGTCCTAAATGGCATTGTTCCCATATTCCCGTCAGGAAGTTAGGAAAAGTAGCCTCTCAGTGACAATGGAAAATGCTCACTGTTAATAGACTTCTATCAAAAACGTGCTACATCAGCTTGCTTCCAATAGATGTCTATAATTTTGAGGGTTGACTTTTGCTAGAGATTTTAAGAATAATTTTATACACACTAACATTTTTACATCTAAGAAAAAACAATAGAAGATTCTGATAAACCCTTTACAGTTGAAGAAAAATATCATACTTCATTTATTTGGAATTTATAGCCAGTTTGCTTTGGGAGTATTTTGAGGCAAGTTACTTTGTTTAATGAAGAATACAACAAGTAAGGTCTCACAAAAATTTAATAATGACTACTTAAAAAGAAATGTCTCTTATTATGCTAATTCAATTACACAAGTTGGCACTGTATTGGATCTGACATTTATGAAATCATGAAGTCAGAAGAATAAGCAGTGGCTTATTTGAACTTCTACAAAACACGGCACATGTTCATCTTTCTGGGATGAGGTATATGTAAAGATGAGAGGATGTAACCTGCTAGCCAAAGGCCTCTACTATTATAATCTTTGCTCTGGAGATAATAAATGAAGGCTTAATTAAGAGTAGAAATTATAACCTGAGATGTAATATTCCTTAAGTCTCAGCCTGCTTTCAAACTCTATATTGTCTATGGTTACTGAAATTTATGAAGTATATGATATACCTTCATGTATGCGTTGGTGGTTTTGCTCATAATGATCACTTGGTCTGGAATGGCTTTACACATCTGGTTGCCTCCACACTTCATAAATTCCTGCTAAAGTGGATCATCACCAATTTCTCAGGCCTTCCAAAGATCATAAAGCAATATAGTTTGTCTTTGTTTATATTAATAGTAATAAATAACTAGGGGAAAATTTTATATTTTTCTAGTTTGTACTGTGCACAAACTAGAGGGTGTACTGTGCTCAACATTAGTTATATTTCTGAGAAAGCATTAAAACCAATGCCTTACCTGCATGTCTCTTGTCTTTTCATGAATTCTTTTATAGCAGGACATATCCCTGCCCTCAGTCTGTATATATCCTATACTTCAGGCTTATTTAAACTAAGTTTATTTATTGTAGTCTTACAACTCTGAAAGTGACATTCCTCTAATATATATATATAATATATATTATATATTATATATTATATATATTATACATATATATATTAAGTTATGACTAATCATTTGTTATACCAGAATACCCAGTCCCACACTAAGTTGAATAAGAGGAGAACATAACAACATTTTATGTAATTGTTTAAATTTTAAAAATTCAAAATTTTTGTTATTGCAGTAAATGCTAAGAAAATACTTTTGAGTGAAGCTATTTGTTAGCATTAATAAAATAGTAGACAACTTTTCTTGTTAATTACTGTATATTTCTGAGCACTTTATGCTTTGGGAGAAAGATATTTGGAGGGTGGTAATAGAGACAACACATTTATTCTACATAGTAGTAAAAACAGAATGACTGTTGTCCCTTCAATTTAAGTATGAGTTATTTAAAAAGTGAAAAATACCTATGGAATGTGGCAACAATGCCAAGTTCCTTGAATTATCAGCCCTTATTATACCTCTTTGGAGGTATGAAAAGATACAGCTTCATGGAAAATACATTTATTAATATTGTTTTTGTTAGGTGTCATTGGGACAGGTGTAACTCACAGCTACCCTATGTAGAACAGAAAGAAACACTATCCAACACGGTGCCATGCACATGGTCTTTTAACATTTGAGCCCATTGTTGCAGTCACTATGTTTCTTCTCACTTTGAGTCAGGCCAAATCAGATAATAGAGGTCCAGAGGAGGGCTCTACTCCATTTCCATCATTGGGGTTGACTCTGTTTTTGAGGAGGTAACTCTTCCCCAATTCATTTCTTGAGTGCCTTCCAGCCTGGGCAGCTCATTTTCTGGCACTATATTTGACAGTGCTTCTCTGCTAGTCATAGGGTTTTCAATGGCTAATTGTTTTGGGTGTGGGCTGCCAGTCGTTCTCCCTAGTCTATCTTAGGCTGGAAGTTCAGCTGAAACCTGTCAACTGTGGGTGGTGCTGCTGGTATCTAAAATATTGGTGGCATAGCTTTCAGCATCAGAGCATCACACCAGCCCCCACAGCATGACAAACCAACAGACATGTGAGGATCATTCTTATTAGAGTTTCAAATATTCTGATTTCCCATGGCTGGAGTTTTCTTACCATTTTTTTAATGGCTAATTCTCATCTTAGTTTTGCAGATACCTTGTCTTCTGTTCCTGTTGTTTTCTGCCCTTAACTCTCACTTGTAGAAATTCAATCTGGTAGTACAACATAACCTTGTCATACCCTTTTTTCGGGCTTGCTACCATAATCACAATGCATTTCAAGATTTTCTGTTTTATTCCATAAATTTATGTCAGGGCCCTGAAATACTCTCTTCTGACTTCTTGATCTGTAACAGCTTCCATGATTGCTGCTTCTGTTATTATGTCAAAGCCTTTTCAAGGTACATAAATGCTACACACAATAGTTTAGAAAACCAGTTCAGCTTCACCATTAACTGATTTATGGACTGAAGATAGCAGAGGATAATACATCTTTTCAATCCTCGTTTATTCTTTGCTTTGATTCACTATCCAGACAAGTGTCTAGTCAAAGGAAGAGGAAAAAATAAGATATTCATGGGTATATGATTAACAAATGTGCTTCCAAAGCCTTGAAATTACTTTTAATTCATTCTATTTTGTAGGAAGCATTTAAAACTGAGTTAAAATTAACACTGTGACTTCTTACAGAAACATTTTAAAGGTATAATCACTGTTTAAATGTTGCATCTTTCCCTCATGGTAGGCTATCTGCATTTATATAGATGCATATAAAGTGTTTTTATAAGCAAGTTGTTAATAATTTTGCTGATTTTAAGAAATGAAACACCACAAAACAAAGTTTATGGAAAATGTTTGAGAAAGATAATTACTCACCAAAAATTAATATTAGCTGACCCTTTTCTTCAATTTAAGGGCATGTGGAATTTGCTTTAATCAGTATAGGAAGACATGCAGACGTGATAATTATCAGGAAGAGCATAAAGAAAGGGATTTTGTACTTATAAATTCCTAGCAATAGCAGTCACAGCATGCGACACAGGGCCATATGGGGAAGCAGCAGAGTAGGTCAGGCAGTAGAAAGAGTGAGTGGGAAAAAAGGGAGGAGATTTTATTGTGGTTTCCTCTGGAAGGAATAGGTGAGGTAAGGTAAGCAAGCTAAACAGGTTTAGGATTGGATATTTTGGCAAATTTTGGTGGGTTATGGAGTACAGGGTCTTCTCTGACTGGTACACTACCCTGGGATGATTAAAGCAAGTGGGTAGTAGACCAAAGTGGGAACACCCAGAGACAGTTGAAGAAAGGAGGCTGTTGAAGCACAGGCTCTGAACAGAGTAATTTACACACCAAATATTCAAGGGTGATTTATTTACCTTGAAGGGTAGTCCCTCAGGCTGTGCATGGTCCCAGAGGACAAACCATCATAAACTTATGGCTAATACATTTCTTTAATTGTGAACTTGTGTACAATTATTACAAATCTTATATGTAGATGACATATTAAAATGCATTTGGGAATATGATATCTAAGATTTCACTTCTATGCCTCTGATTATACTACAGGATGAAAAAATAATATGGTTCTTAGTTTTGTGTGCCCAAACTATACAATTATAGTTTAGAGGGAGTTATGGTTTAGGAAGTCATTTTACAAAAAACATTTTGTTTGTATTGTGCATGTAGGTTTTCCTCATTTAAGAAAGAGACATGTTCAGAAAGGTTAACCGACTTGCTAGAATCACTCTAACGGTAAGTGGCAATAGAAGCCCAATTTTCTATTTCTAAATCTCATCATCCACCTCCATGCTTTGCTGACTATGCCTGCAGTGCAGTGGCAGGGGTTCTGCACTCAAGTTTTTGACAGCTGCAAGTGTAACTGGGCTTTACCAGCTCCCCAACATGCAAAGGCTTAGAAAAGTTTAGCACATTTTGAAACATTTCCCCCCACACCCTCTCATATCTTTTCCAAAGAGGATCATTATCTATTATGATTTTTTTTCCCTTAGGCACTGTACTGAGAAAAGAATGAGTGGGAGCAATGTAGTAGGAGGAGCAGGAACAGGGAGTCCATCCACAGATAATATTGCTCTTCAGTGGAGCTGGCAATATGCTGTCGTCTTTGATTAGGCTGAGAGCTGTGGACAGGATGGGCATTAAGGCTATGAGAAGTGAGTTACAGAGAGTGCAAGGCAAGTCAGAAAGAACCTAGATTCTGCTATTCACTAAATAACCAGAGTATGTAGTGGCTCTGCCAACATTAATGCTGTGATCAGAAGCAATGTTTCCTCTAAAGAAAAGGCTCAACAAGTTCTACTTGAAACAGTTATTTGTGAGATTCATATTAATTCTTGGTTCTTAAATCATACTTACCCCATTTTGGTCTCAGGTTTACCATTAAGAGTATCAAGAATGGAATAGTCACAAGGTTTACTAAAAGAGATATTTAAAGTTATTAACATGATAGTGAGTAAAAGATGTTTTAGAGTTATTGAGGAGAAAGATCAAGGAGACTATTGGTGGAAAGATACAGTGTAGAAAAATAATATTCAGACTAGATAAATATTTTAGAAAAAGAAGTGATATTAGAGATTTGGTGGGGAGCAATATTTAATATAGTTTGACCCAGAAGTGGAAGAAAATAAATAGAATTGAATATTTATCCACTTTGTTGAGTGGGACATACAATCGTTATTGTTTTTAACACCTATTTAGTTCAATTCACCAAGTATTTATTGACCTTCTTCCTCTATATAAGTATGTTGTGGTTAGGTGCTGTTGAGTCAGTGTCCAACTCATAGCAACCCTATGTACAATAGGTGAAACACTATTGTCAGTGCTTCTCTGCTATTCATGAGGTTTTCAATGGCAGATTGTCTTTTGGGAGTGGGTTGCTGGGTCCTTTTCCCAAGCCTGCCTGGGACTGGTGTACCCAGGTGGTCTCCTATTCAAGTACTAACCTGGCTTGACCCTCCTTAGTTTCCCAGATCTGACAGGATCAGACACCACAGCAGTACAGCTGCAGGCTCATATAGGTAGAAGCCTTAGTTAATGGAGATGCAGTGGTGAACATTGTGGTCACACTGTCTGGTGTCATAATGATGATCTGGAAAGAAGAATCTTAATCATACTCTCCGGTTCCAATTATTCGATGTTTTATTTCCCTTAGGAAGAATGTGAATCAGTTAATGAAATACTTCAGATTGTGTCAGGGTTTTATGTTGTTCCTGATTGTCTTCCTCTGAATCCTCTGCCATGTATTGCAAAATAACTAGCCAGGATTTGGAGTTCTGTCAAAACATAAATTTAAGTATAAGAAAAGGAATAAATTAGATAAATCATTCAAAAATTATAATTTATTATTCTAAGTAATTGCATTAATATTTGCTTATTTTACTTCTTGTCATATGCTCTCATTCTATGCTAGTATACACACAAATGTACATATATATGTATACAAATATGCTATATTTTCTTTGTCACCTGGAGTTAGATTTTCTAAAAAGTCTAATTTTATTTCTATTTTTTTGTGTCTATATCTGTATTTTTCTCAAATAAGTATGCATTAATGTACTAAACAAGTAAGAGAATATCCTGATTTATTTGTTCATGAAGCTTCTTGTGGTATTTCAGAAAAATAATAAGGCTTTCTTCTAATGATAAGGTCAAAGACCCAGCTTATCTAAGGAGGTAACTAGACACTATTATTTCAACCACAATGGGAGTTTTGTAGCACTATTTCACATATTAATCTGTAACACTCTGCAAGTGCTGCCAAATAAAATAGCAGACTAGGTAGCTTACAGTGTAGAAATGGATTTCTTCACAGTTCTGCAGGTTAGAAGTCCAAAGTCAAAGTGTCATCACAGTTGATTTCTGGAGTGACATACCTTCTTGAATTGCAAGTAACAATATGCTGGGCATGTGGCATGTCCTCACATCACCTTTCCTTTGTGTACTCATTCCTGGTATTTCTTCCTCTCTTTATCAAGGCATCAGCCATCTTGGATCAGGGCCTCACTCATAACTTCATTTAGCCTTAATTAACTCTTCAAGTGTCCTATTTCCAAATATAGTCACCCTGAGCATTAGGAGTTCAACATAAATTTTGAGGGTATGTAGTTCAGTCCACAATATCATACAAATTGAAGACTGAAAGATTCATTCATCTGATCCAATTGTGTGTGTCATTGAAGGTTTCCCTGGGCAGTCATTAGGCATTGTCATGGCTTGCTATGGCTACTTCATGCACTGGGAACATTGAGTTAGAAATACAACTTTGGAAGAAAAGTACTGATTTGATCATGTGTTCAGGCAGCAAGAGATCTTATATTGGTTTATATTACAAATTTGATAAAATGGGCTTCTTATGGGAGATTAACAAGTGGGATAGTATCAGTTTTAAATATGGGGCTCTTTACTGGAAGCCTGATTTGCTTACTGACTACATTATACAGTGTAATTATACAACTTGGTCACTAAATTAGGTTACTCCAGAAAATTGACTTTGCATGAAATGAATATAGTAAGCAGATTTCATGATAGTGTTTAGCACACAAACACTTTTTTGAAAGTTAGACCATGGTTTAAGTTTGAAGTAGGCACTGTTGCTTCAGAATGTGGTATATGTTTGATATTTATTACAATACTTCCAATTATTCGGTCTATTGTGTTGCTTGGTGAGCATTTGACTTCTTAGAACCTGTCTTTTTTGAGAAAATCTTTCAAAAGTTCATGGGACATAATAGTGCTAAATTTTATTTAATGGCATTTTATTTTGACTTAGTTACATGTTTTTTTGTTTTTTTGCAAATTTTATTACCCAACTTTCTAAAAATTTATTTTTGTCCATGTTTTTAATTATATAGGCTTAAAATTGTTTATTTTAGTTTCTCTGTAAATCATATATCTGCTAAATTGCATTCTACCACTAAGCAGTACCACAAAACCGTGTTTTAAATTTTGTTTTGAGACATGGTCTCACTAAGTTACACAGGCTGCCTCTTGCCTTGAACTTGTGATCCTCCTGCCTCTGCTTTCTGAGTCGCTGGGATTGCAGGTTGAATTCTCTGGATTTGAGGCCAGGGGAAGACAAGTACATAATTGCTCTTCTCCTCATCAAGCAAAGCTGTATTTCTCTTTATTACAATAGTTTTGTAATCTGAAATTTAGTCTTTTTTATATATTAAATTAAAACTAAAAGTAAATTTTACAATGTACATGTTTTGTACTAATTTGTTTTTAATATTCTTGCATAACTTTTTAGTACCATATAAATATCTGAAATTTAAAAATTTCACCCAACCATTTTTTACTCTAATAGGTAAAAATAATAAAAAAAACCTCTTCATTTTTATGTTATTCTTTTGCTAGTTTTAAAGCCTTGTATAAGGATTTTAATTTTTTACCAAATGTTTTTAAAGCTTTAATTTCTAAAGTGCAAATTATTCTAATCAATTCTGAATATTTTGAACACTTCAATTTTCCTTTTAAGTAATATAAGGAGTGCTCTCTGGG
>VMDO01040526.1:0-11795 GCA_007922755.1 Pedetes capensis | reverse complement strand
AAACTCTTGTTTATATAGTAACTCAGGGAGATACAAGAGACAGCTCACAAGGTAACTTCAGCCAAAAAGTTAACAATCAACTTAGTTAGCATTGCAGAAACAGATTAATCCTAAAGAGACAATGAGGGAACCAAGGCCTCTTGATTTGCTGATTTCTTACCCCACAGGTAGCAGAGCTTCCTGTTAGGGTCAGTCTGTCCCATAGCCATTTATGCATTTATGCAGGCATTGCCTTAGCTCATGTCGGGCCTATGGCTCCCGACAAACTTCCTTAAACATTTTTTATTTTTACTGTATTGAACAAGGATCATAATCCTTTTATAGATCTTCAGTGATAGATGGGACACATTGCTGTGATTTCATCCAAACTGGATACTTCTTCTAGTTACCATTTTACTTTTCTTACTTGTAGTTTGAAGGTTGATTTTCTCATATACTATTGAGTAACACAAATTCTCATCTTACCTTTCTAGAATTCTGAGTAGCTTTCTTTCAGTCATGATCAAACAAGAATTCTTCTTTTCTTTCTTTTTCTTTTTTTTATTTATTTTTTTTTTTGCTATCCTGAGGGTTGAAGCCAGGGCCCCCTGCTTGCATGCTCTGCAAGTGCTGGACCACTGAGCTGCACCCTCAACCCATTTTTCTGCTTTTTGAGACAGGGTCTCACTAAGTTACGCAGACTGCCTCTGGTCTCGAACTTGTGATCCTCCTGCCTCTGCCTCCTGAGCCCCTGGGATTACAGCCATGCACCACCGTGCCCAGCTTCAAACAATAATTCTTAAAAGGTAGTTTGGATTTATTCGCAGTCTTTTGTTTTCTGCTGCTACAACAGAATACATACAACTGAGGAATTTATGATAAACAGAAATGTATTTGTTTCACAGTTCTGAAGGCTGGGAAATCCAAGAACCTGGTTCAGGCATTTGGTGAGGACCATCATGCCACAGGGTTGAAAGGGAAGAGAGAGAGAGCAGAATGAGAAAGAACTAGCAACGTAAAGCCCTTTATCATCAATCCATTAATGAGCTAGGTCCTCTTATAGTCTAGATATCTCTGCAAATTTCCACCTCTTAACACTGTGGCTGGGGACTAAGATGTTTGGGTGAACACAATCAAACCATATAAAAGTTCATTTTCTTTTCATAAAATCCCTGCAATTTTGATAAGTAAGGAACTAGAGCTAGATGGTCCCTGGCTAGTGAACAGTCTCTTCCCTTGCTCATGCTTAGAAGTAGAAGAGTCTATATGATCTTTTGTCTTCCACAGCTCAATTACAGTTTTATAAATAATTATGCAATACAAAATAGAAAGTAGTTAAACAAGCAAAACTAATACTTAGCTCAAGGGGTTAATATTTCCATGATACATTACTGTTTTAGAGACTTTTTCTACCTTTTAGTCACTTTTTCTTTTATCACCAAGATTTATTGAGGAATGACCATGGCAGGTGCTGCAATTTTTCTTGAAATAAAACTATTAAATTGGAAAGATAGAATCCCTGTAACTTGTTTCTTGATTTCTGATTATTATAAAATCAAATGCCTTTGCTTTTTCAAAAAAGAGACAACTGTATTCATGTTACAGCAGTTAGTAAAATAAGTAATGGTGATTCCTGTGATAACGTTGACCATGAGGTATTGAGTAAAAATTCTCAGTAGTAGTTTACCATTTTCCATGTATGTATCAGTATATTTTATATCTAAAATACACTACGACTTTAAAAACAGACATCCCAATTATGAGAGCACACATATTCTTTTGCTAGCCAAGTGTTATATAAGCTTGTATTTTATTAGATTTATTGTAAAATATATGCTTGAAATAATATCTCAAACAATAAACTATTTTATTTATTTTTTGGAGAGTTGTAAATTTGTTTCTTACTTAAGAAGAAATAGAATTTTAAAATTGGCTTAGACTACAAAAACCTATTTCTGGTATCTTTGTTTCCTTTCCATAAATCATTGTTCAGAACAGTGAGCCAATTTACTATCACTTCCATTGATCTTTTCCACTGATCTTACATGACTGTAAAGAATTTTGTCAAAGGTTTTCCAAACATCTAAGTTTAAAATCCTCTTTAACTCCCTTCCCACATTTGTCTACCTGGAGTGCAGTCCCTGAAGAATTTCACAAAAGTAGTGAGTGATTCCCTTTATTCTTTAAATGTGTGTTGTCTGTTCTTAATCAAGCTGAGCTTTTCAAAGTGGTCCTCGTTTGATCTCTAAAAATAGTTTCTCAAAGTTTCCACCATGACAGAAGTTAAAGGAAACGCTCTGAAATATCCAAGTGTGTTTCTAAGACTGGCTTTCAGCTAATATTTTGTTTTGGTCATAAATCTAAAGGTATATTACCTTAATAGAAAAATGTAAAATATTACCATTCTTTTTAATTTAAAATTTAAATTGCTAAGGATACTTAAAATTTCTTATTAATTGGTTATTAAATTGTACTATTTTTATTGCCGTTGAGGAACAACAACCTTTCTCTTTGGTAAGAATGATCCTGTCTGCTGGAGGAGGTCTGAACTCTGATAGACATAACTAAAGAGTGAGGCAGGAAATATCAATGTTTGTCAAATTTATCTTGAAACTTTTAAAAATGATACTATATTTTTTCACAGCAATTCACTGTAAATTTATACTCAGTATTAGATATATAGTCACTAAAAACCTACATGATTTTGTTTTGAAAAAGCTGATATGTATATAAGAGGTTTATCTCCCTGCTCAAGATAAACATCAGTTTCCTCCACTAAGCAAGGGGGGGCAACCTAAGAAAATTTATGAAAAGCTGCAGGAGAAAGATGATAAGATTGTAATGAATGTCTGCCTTAAAATCACTGCTTTTTCCTCTGGTCCATGTATTATAATGTACACAGAAGTTCTTTTTAGGCATGTATCACATATGTTTCTGTTTTATCTATGAAAAGGTTAGCCTAATCACACAGAGGTTTCTGCACTCCCTACTCTCATCCCAAACTGTTTAATCATGTATAATTCATTTTGTAAAAATAAACCTACAGTAATAATTTCATTGGCAAATGACTTTGTATCTTTAAGGGTAACCTCTGTTTCTCCAAATCTAATGGTGACTTTTGTGTACCAAACTTTATGTGTTAAAAAGCAACAAGAGCCTTTTCTACCCTGAGCAACTTGAGTCATTCAGTTGTCTTTTGGATATGTCATATGTGCCTACTTTGAGAAGAGACCCAACATTGAAAGAGCCTTCCTTGATATGATAAGGTTGAATATTTTCAGCCAGCAAAATGAGAAAATATATTTTGTAATCAAGAAATTATTCTACTTCATTCATACATCACAATTGTTCAAAAACAAGGACAAAAAAAAAAAACCAACAATTTCCTGAAAACAAAGTAGTAGCTTTGGGGAATTTCTTAGTAGTCATATGGGTATTGGAGTTTCAAAAATAGGCTTCCTATCCCTCACAATCTTGGTAAAATTGTACTGTGTTGTATTCTCACATGAAATTCATTATGTATTTTATCACAAAGACACAAACTATCAATATTTTTACCTAGGATTAAAATACTTAATTGTACATAATTATTATAACTTGAAGGAAAAAATGCAAAAAAGTAATTCTACATCTATAAAGCATACAATGTATGCCCACACATATTTACATATACACACTTTTTGTTTACCTCACATATCTCATCAAGTTTTATCATTGTCATTTAGCTTTGACCTTTTTCAAGCCAATTTTAGGTGTGTGTTCATCCATAAACTTTGCTCATTCTTCAACCTTAAATATTTTTCCACATATTAATTTAATTGTGTTCCAATTTACTACTCTAGTTATCTCAAGAAAAGAACTAGGCTAGCTATCAGATCTTTTTCTTTCAAATATCAGTTGATGAGGCTATCTGCTAAGCTGTGACACCACTTAATTATTTTTTTCACATTTTCAGCTGCTAGTATTTCACTGGATATGATTTACAGGCAGAATACATTTGCCATACCAATGAATAGGGTGAAATGTATTCTTCATTGATTAGTATGCAACCTATGATATTGAGAATAAGCAAGTCTGCTGGAAATGATAGGAGCAAAGTTTACCTAAAATAACACAAGTTTCCTGTACTGTCTATTAAAGCTGGAAAATAGAAATTGATATGATTGAGAATAATAATGTGAATTTTAATTCTACCACTGAGGGGAGAAAGTTCAATAAACGAGAAATGCATGGTTGCCTACTAACTACTTGTTCCTCTTAGTATAGGTGCTACACAGAACTGTACCTTCGCATTTGAGAAAGTTTAACTTTGCTTCACTTTTGCTAAGTCTTTTCACACATAAATAGAATAGGATAGCACACACTCATCTGGCCTATGGAATAATAGGGTCATCACAGGTAATTCAAATTGTGACAAAGTTTTGCCTCACTTCCACAAAAACGTTTGCAGATAAAGTCAATAAAGAAATCAGACTGAAGCACGAGATACCAATAATCAATATTTTAGTCACTCGAAATACTTGTATATTCACCAGATATGAACAAACAAGTGTTAACTGCTCATTTCTATGCATCAATTTTATCCTTGTTGTTGTTGTTGTTAGGTGCCATCGAGTCGGTATCCGACTCATAGCGACCCTCTGTACAACAGAGGAAACACTATTGTCAGTGCTTCTCTGCTGTGCATAGGGTTTTCAATGGCAGATTGATTTTTGGGAGGGGGTTGCCAGGTCCTTCTCCCAAGCCTACAGCTTGTGGTGTTCCCAGGCGGTCTCCCATCCAGGTACTAACCAGCCCCGACCCTGCTTAGCTTCCGAGATCTGATGGGATTGGATGCCACAGGGCTACAGTTGCAGGCAATTTTATCCTTAGTGACTTCAAATAAGTTAATAAATCATCGAATTTTTTTCTCACATAATGTCTATAATTGCCACTTTTATATATGAAAACTGAGATTTTTTACATAGTTATTATATCATAAATCCATGTATACTAAATTACTAACATTTCTTTACTCAGACACTTTGCTATGACACCTGTTCTTCACAACTGCAACTTAGTTTTCCCACATGAAAGAAAGGAAAATTCTCTTTATATTTTATCACATTCTTAATCTGAGACCCTAATAATATATTTGCACTCATAGAATTAATCTATTTCTTATAGCAGATTATTTAATTAGTTAAAATCTAACTTACTAATATTTTAATTTTAATTAAAATCTAACTTGCTAATATTTTAATATTTAGAAATTGAATTAAAATGATTAATTACCATAACTCATCCTTTAAAAATATGTAGATGTTTTAAAGTGTGTGTAAAACTAAAGTTTAGTGAGATATCAAAAAGAAATTTTTACTGGTTTTTTCAAAGATTTTTTAAATGGCTGATGATCCAAATTTAAAATGTGTAAATGTTATCTGAAAAAGTTTTGTTATTTTAACAGGTTTCATTCTGCTGAGAATGTGACATATGGCAGAGAAATATTATTGCTTGTTTTGTCTCTCATTCATATATTTATGCTGAACTATAATAAAAAGTGTGTAAAAGAAGATATTTTTAGAAGATGGTCATTTTATTGTTTAAAACTAAAGAAAATATAAAAATATATGATAGGTAATTATGACACATATCTTTAGGAGCAATGCAAATATTATTTTATGCAATTGAGTATAGAGTACTTTTCTGGATATATCTATGTTAGGACAAGCTTACTTCTAGAAGTTAGCATAGAATGAGTGGTTAACACCCCTCAGGGAATATGCTGGCCATTGAGGATTTAAAGAAAATATATTTCTAGAGATACAGCTTGAGAAAATAGCTATGGAAGAACTGCCTTTACAATGTATCAAAAAATAATACTATAAAAGCCACTTTCCATTATAAGTCTCTTTTATTCTTATTTCTGTGATCATAATGTTAAAGGCACCAAACTGATTCACTTATAAAGATGCAAAGAATGAATTTCATGGTAAATTAGTTTTATAGTAAGTCAGGATAGAAGAGTTTTCTAGAGTACTTAACAATATTCTTCAAAAATAATTTTTATTCAGAAGAGAGAGCAATTCACAATTATTTTTGAAAGTTAGTAGTGAAATTGAATTTTGATGACTAAAAAACATCATTTTTAGATAATCATTGTGATCGTTTTTAGAAATTATCAGAATATGCATATTATTTCTTGTCAGTGGTCCAGTAATACTTCCCAGTAAATTTTATCATTTAAAACATACTGATCCTCTAATTTTCACTCCCCCAATCTAGCATCTGTTTCTCTTTGTGAAAGATTGAACTGAGGCTGCAGACCCCCTTCAGCCATTCACAGGAAGAAAGAATTTTCTGGGAATTTCTGAGAAGTCCTCTAGCACCAAATCCACAGGCCTGAAACAATCACTGACATGATGAGGTGGGATAAAGGAATAAATGCTTTCCTGGACTCTGAATATGAACTACCAAGCTACTCCTCTGGGGTTGGGATGATGTTAACTTCTGAGAAATTGTGTTTGGTGGTGCCCATTTTATTATCCCGTTTCTATCTTTGTCCTCTGCAGCCGTAGCCCTGTGGCAGCCGTAGCCCTGTGGCATCCGAACCCTTCAGATCTCAGAAGCTAAGCAGGGTCGGCCCTGGTTAGAACTTGGATGTGAGACACCCTGGAAACACCAGGTGCTGCAGGCTGCAGGCTTCGGAGATGGACCCGGCAACCCACTCCCAAAAATCAATCTACCATTGAAAACCCTCTGAACAGCAGAGAAGCACTGACAGTAGTGTTTCGCCTGTTGTGCGCAGGGTGACTATGAGTCGAATACCGACTCGACGGCACCTAACAACAACAACAACAACATTCTTGTCCTATATTTAGCTTGTTTGTTTTCTGGAAACACTTCCTAATAAACTGCATTGAGACAAGAGCTCTTGTTAGAATCTCACCCTAGGGAATGCCATTTACAAATTTGTATAGATAGAAGATGAACAAGGGTAGATATGAACACAGTACAGAAAAGACACAAAGATAAACATGCCACTCTAACTACTTCTATTACTTTTTTTGGCAGCATATCATGAATATATTTCATATATTTAAAGACTAAATTGAGTGTTGAGGAATGGGTCTACAGAGGGATGTTGTGGTGGGTAGCTTATACCCTAGCTCATGTTCTTTCTCTTACTTTATGCCATTCTTGACAACTAAAAATTTATTTAGTAACTGATGGATCAGAGGTAGTCAATCAGGCTTGGATTTATGGAAGATCTGAATTACTTAATTATCTTAAATAAAAATATAATAAAACAGTATGTATTTCAAAAATAACTGTACTAGTGATATGTATAGTCACAATTGATTTGTTATAAAAATTTTAAAAGAAACAAAGACCACTACAGGAAAAGTTTCTATCTTAAACAGGAATGGAACCCAAGGACATATAGAAAAATACTATATAGTAAAAGATAGAGAAGACTTGGATGGGAAACCTAGATGGGAAGGGGGGAGGGGGGAAACATAGAGGAGGGTAATTGGTACCCTATATGAATAATACTTATCAAATTGCATATATGAAAATTGTCACAATGAAAAGCATGTCAAAGTGAATCACATTATGATGTACATTAAAAATTTCTAATAAAAAAAAAGAAAAAAAATTTAAAAGATATTTTTTAAAAGGCAACATTACAATTTACAAGAAGATCTAACATCTCTTAAGGGGAATAAAGAAATAGAATGATAACGATTAAAGATTCAATCCCATGCAACATAGGAGATAAAGAAATTAATAAGTAAACCTTATAGGTTTCTTTGTAAAATACTAGTCGTTACTGCTAATATCTTCTAAGTTCATTACTCATTAATTACAGAATTATCAGTTTTAGCTCATTTTCACTTGCAACAGAGATTGCATTTTCTGACCACTCCATAAGTTAGTGTTTCTTAAGTTACTGGCCTGGAAAGAAGGATATGGCAGCCTATATGAAACTTTCAAGAAATGGCTTTTATGGGAAGGAGCACTCTTCTCCTGTTTGGAAAGTGTGTGTTACATATAGGGCTTAAGAACCTATATTTTTCCAATTATGTTAGAGAGGGATAGTATGATTACATGTGGAGTAAGTCTTTCCATTAACAAGATTGAAGCTCTCACCAACAAATGTTGTCAATGTGAGAAAGAGGCTCACTGCTCCCTCCCTCAGCCACTGCTACTCTAAGTATGTTATACATGATACTAAAGGATGAAATTTGTTAAAGAAGATAAAAAAGAAAAATAGAGCAAATAATAAGCTGGATAAGAAAATGAGATATGAGGAACATATGTAAAATATTATCTGAAAAAGATTAGCAGTTATTTACTGATAAACTTGAATAGTTCCACAAAGATTATTTTCTATTAAAAAGTAAAAATTAATTAAACAAATGTCAATACAACTTAATAAGTAGTGAGTATGGTGATGAGAATAGTTATGACTGATAAAAATAATAAATATAATATAATAAAATATATGTTCCCATAAAATATAAATTATTTAAAAATTTTCCTTGGAAATAAATGATGAAAATTATACAAAATATGTTACAAAGCAAAAATATTTTATAACATTCGTATGAGCCATATCACCACTGTCATCCACAGTTTTAATGTTTAAATCTTACAAGGCAACTATTAAATGTCAGGTCCTCACTTATGACATGGAATTATTTACTCTTTTACAAACACTGGAAGGTTTACTATCGCCACACTTATTTGATAGATGAGAAAATTTGGATTTAGAAATATAAAACGACTTCTCCAAAGTCAAAGAATTTGGACTTGGCATGGTTGTGATTTGAATCTTGCTCTTCTGATACCCAGGTAATATACTCATATTCACAATGGTCACTTCTCCTCCCAAAATTTTTCAACAAAGAGTAATTTTAAGGAATATTTCTGAATTTTGGGGTTCAAGTAATTTCACTTCACAGAGAAAATTTGGTCAGTAATTATTAATCAAAACAATTTAATTTTGTTTAGGCAATTTTTCTCATAAGTAATTATAAGCTAAGGTTAATTTAGATTTTCAGCACCAAACAATAACAAGGCTATGATGTTATGGATCTCAATTTTTTGTTTCTTTTAGTAGTTTTGAGGATGACGCTTGTGCAAAACTGAATTACAGAAAAATTGATTTACTTTGAATATATAATAACCGCAGACATCTTTAAGTAAAATTTGCAGAAGGTAATGATGAACATCATTCATCATGCATGATGTTCGAATACAAGGCTTTGCACAGATTTTCATTTCAAAAAAAAAACACACTAAATGTGTGTTCTCTTCAACCTTTTTCTGCTCTAGTTAACCTCTATTCAGACTTAGGTATCTTTTGTGTCCAGTAACTTTTGGGATTTAATCATTCATATTCCTTATATGCTTTAACGGGCCTGAGATTTAGCTCCACTGGTAGAGGGCTGCTCTGCAGTCTCTGAGGTCCCGAGTTTGATTCCCAGCACCACAAACAAAAATGGGAGAAGGATGTGGCGACCCACTCCCGAGGCAATCCCGAAAACAATCTGCCATTGAAAACCCTACAAGAGTCGCTATGAGTCGGGCACTACTCGATGGCACCTAACAACAACAACGATATATGCTTTAACACAACAGCACCTATCAACACAGGTTAAATATTGTAAACATTTTAATGTTCTGCCCTTTCTTTCTTACTTTTCTTACTTTTTACTTTTTCTTACTAATTGTATAGTTTTATCTGACTCCACTGAATAACAATGGAAGAAAGACTTGGCAATCCACTCTTGAAACAATTAATCATTGGAAACACTAAGAATAGCAGAGAAGCACTGACAGTATTACCAGGCATGACACAGTGTTGGAGAGTGTCTTCTTCTGTTGTATGTAAGATAAATATAAGTTGGACTTGACTAGAGGGCACCTAACAACAAAAACACCTGGATGACAATGTTGTTGGTGGTGGTGCTGTTGTTGTTGTTAGGTGCCCTGGAGTCAGTATCTGACTTATGGTGACCATACATACAACAGGGGAAACACTATTGTCAGTGCCTCTCTGCTGTTCATAGGGTTTTCAATGGCGGGTTGCTTTTTGGGAGTGGGTTGCCAGGTCCGTCTTCCAAGCCTGCAGCACCTGGTGTTCCCAGGAAGTCTCCATACAAGTACTAATCAGGCCCGACTCTGCTTAGTGCCAATATCTGACAGGATCAGATGCCACAGGACTATGGCTACAGGTCTAGATGACAATAGTGTCAGTTTTATAACTTTATGATATACTTAATTTTTTCTTATTATATTTCATTATTTTAGACATCTAACTCAATGTTATATTGTAACCATGTCCTTTATGCCATTATTGTTTTGTTAAGCCAATTATTACTATTATTATTATGTAATGAATTTTTTTTTTTTTTTAGTACTAGGGACTGAACCCAGGGCCTCCTGCTTGCATGCTTTTCAAGTGCTGTACCATTGAGCTGCACCCTCAGCCTTTTTTTTTTTTTTTTTTTTTTCAGTTTTTTGAGACAGGGTCTAGCTAAATTATGCAGACTGTCTCTGTTCTTGAACTTGTGATCCTCCTACCTCTGATTTCTGAGCAGGTGGGATTACAGGCTTGTGCCACTGGACCCAGTGAAATGCATTAAACTTTTAAAGGAATATAAAAATCAGCAAAGAGCACATATTGATAAACCAAATAGTTTAAGAAATAAAATATCCAAAATGAATTAAAGATTTTTGCACAAAACCTCAAACTATAAAACTACCAGAAGAAATATGCTGAAGGAGCTTCTGGATATTGGTCTATAAAGTGGTTTTCTGATATGACACCATAATAACAAGAAACAAAGACAAAGTAGTTAAGTGGTGTTGCTGCAAACTAAAAGGATTCTGTACTGCAAAAGAAATGAGAAAATAGCTAAAAAGGCAAATTACAGAATGGGAGAAAGTTTTGCTAAACATACCTAACAATAACAGCAAACTTCTGATAAAGGATTAGTATGCAAAATATAAAAAGAATTCATGCAACTCAATACCAAAATTCCAAATAACCTGATTAAAACGTAAGCAAAGGACCAGAATAGATATTACCCATAAGAAGAGATTCAAATGGCCAACAGTGATAAGAAAAGGTATTCAACATCACTTGTAATCAGAGAAATAAAATCCACAATGAAATATCACCTCAAATATTTGATATTTATTATATGAAAACTGAAAAGGATAACAAATGTTGGTAAGGATGTGGAGAAAAAGAACACCTTCTACACTTTTAATGAAAATATAAATTGTACAGTCATATGGAAAACAGTATGGAGGCTCCTGAAAGTTTTAAAAATAGAAATACCATGTCATCAGCAATCTCACTCCAAGGTATATATTCAAAAGAAATGAAGTTAATATGTTGCAGAAATATCTGCACTTCCATGTTGTAACCTTATTCCCCACAGCCAAAATATGGAAACAACCTATGTGTCCATCAGTGAATAAATGAATAAAGAAAACAGTAGATACATGTATATGATAATAATCAACAATTTTTCGGCTTTAAAAGTAAGAAAATCCCCCAATCTGGGATAACATGGTTGAACTTGGATGACATTATGCTAAGTGAAATAAGCTAGACTCAGAAAGGCAAACAGCATAATCACACATAGATGTGGGAGCTAAAATAGTCAAATTCAATAGGGAGTGGTGGTTGCCAGGGTATGGGAGGTGGGATGCAGAGAAAAATTAGGAGACATTAAAAAAGTTTCAGTTATGCTAGATGAATAAATTCTGGTGCCTGAATATATAGCAGTGTGTCTATAATTAATACTGTATAATAC
>VMDO01040525.1:7500-11862 GCA_007922755.1 Pedetes capensis | reverse complement strand
TAGTGGTTTCAACAGAAGCAAACTTCAAGTCCCTGAAAAGGAACATAGGCAACTGTTATCATCATCATTCAGATATTAGCAGTATTATCTACAGCAAAGCTAGTGGGAGACTAGTAATATATGATTCAGCTATGTCATCTCTAATATTAGCGATTTTGAAAGTTAACTAAAAGCAAATGAAACTAGATAGTTTGTTCAGGTTTTCCCTTGGTTTTACTTGGTGAGGATTGGAATCTGTAACATACATCTCTGGTAATTCTGATCAATATTCTAGGGGCCTTTACTGCTGGCTGCCTTGCTAGAATTACTTTTTTTTTTTCTTTTTGGTAGTTGGGGGTTAAACTCAGGGCATTGCACATACTTTTGCAAATGCTCTGCCACTGTGTTGCACCCCCAGCTCACTTTAAATTTTTTAATTGTTTTTTAATCTTGAGACATGGTCTCACTAAGTTACCCAGGCTGCCTCTGGCCTCCAACTCACAATCCCCTTGCCTGTGCATCCCAAGTCGCTGGGATTACAGGCGTATGCCACGGCACCTGGCTAGAATCACTTTTATTTTGTTTAATTTAATTTATTTATTTATTTTTGAGGTACTGGGAGGGTTGAACCCAGGGCCTCCCTTATGCTTTTGCAAGTGTTTACCACTGAGTCGTACCCCTAGTACATTTTTTACTTTTTATTTTGGAACAGAGTCTCACTAAGTTGCACAGGATGCCTCTGATCTCAAATGTGTGCTCCTCTTACTTCCGCCTCCCAAGATTCTGACTCAAAACAAAAAATAAAAAATAAAAAATTGGCTGGGCTTGCAGCCTGATGGTAGAGCACTTGCAAAATATGTGCATGTGTGAGGCCCTGGGTTCAACCCTCAAGGACAGGAAAAAGAAAAGAAAAAGTTGATTAGTGGAAAGAAAATGAGAGCTGCCACAGGTGGTAGGGGTAGGTATGGGATAAAGAGAAAGGGAGAAAGGTTTGAGATAAATCATTGAAACAATGTAGCAACTCTAAGCAAAAGTTAAATAAAGCTGATACTTACATAAGCATTTTGTTCTTGTATAAAGACATATTTTTTGCTATGGAAGTCAAAGCAATTTTTATATATCTATATATTTATCCTTCCTAGTGACAAGGATTGAGAATCAAAAATTTCTGTGTATCTTCATCATTTTTATTCTATAAGTGGGAACGCTGAGGCATGCTGGAAGAATGAAGTTACCTTAGACTTCAGGGCCAGGTGACCTGCCCAATATTAAATTCTTAAACTGGCTCCAAAGCTTTGTTGTGGCTACTGCTTAAGAGAGCCATATTCTCATCAACTATAAAATATCTGTGTGTTCTATTAGCTATTTCACAGACCACTGTGATCCAGTATTTGGAAAAAGAGGAAGATGACATTAGCTTTATGCAATCCTTCAACACTCAACCTCAATAAAAGGGTTCAAAATAATTGAAGAGAAACTAATTCCGAAGGAAATCCATACTATTATCATCATAACATCGATTCTTGTTACGTGGTGTATGTGTATTGGATCTGTTTCAAACAAGATGAAAACAGAGGAATTTAAGTGAAGAAGTAATGTGTATCTATAAAATTCGGAGATGGGGGGAGGCTTAGATTGTTGTTTGCAATTTAGCAACTGCTATATTCTTTAGCAATAAGTAATATCAAAAAAAGAAACCAGTACTCTCCCTCCTGCCTTCCTTGCCTAAGCAGCCTTTCACCCTTACTTAATGAAATGGAGCTGTTGATGCCTTTAACTCCTCTCATTTAATCTCATTAATGCAGTCTGTTGGGATTCTAGTTGTGGGATAACATAAGGGCAGTCGTCAGACCGCAAGTGAAAAGTGTGATATTTTTCAGTTAGGCTTTTAATTGCTACGTCAAAATGTGTGAGAACCAGCTCAAAACTAAAGCTGAAGCCACTGGTGAGTTTTCTGTTTTCTTCTCTCTTCTGAGTTTAGCTGTATGAACAATCCTCAGGCCAGAAAGTGAGTGATTATAAGCTCTCAACAAAATAAATTGCTAGCTAGATGTGGGGACAAGAAAGTCATTTCTGACTTGGCAATGCATGTAATAAACCAGTCACTCAGGCTTAATTTTGCACTGGAGAAGATGTTTATATATAAATATTGTCATATTCTGAGGTGAATTACCACATGCCTATGTTTTGAGATTAAATTTAAGTAGGCACCTGCCACATTACACTCACAAGAGGTTAACAATATGAACACTCTTGTCACAATTCTATAGCTTTGACTTTAGCAATTAACATTGCTATAGTTATGATCATTCAAATTTTATAATTTAAAAAAAATTCAATTTAGTTTATATATTACATAAGATTTTTTTATCAAGTATAAGAAATCCATTTTCAAAACAATGTGTTTGATTAAAAGATTATTAACAATGAGGTGAATAGTAGTTTTCACTTCTATGTTTTTAACAAGTAAGTTAGAGCATAGTTCCCTAAACACACATTATCTCATAACATGGAGTAGGTCTGTAAATAGGTTTTAAAAATATTTCAAGGTAAGATGATTTAATTTTTTGCTAGTACTTGAAATAATAAAAATAATATACTTATTTTTTCAAATAATGTAAACTTTGCCATTGTTCATAAAAAGTTACTAATTAAACCTTCTTTAAATATACAAACTCTGAGTTACATTTTTTCTACAAAGCTTAGAGTTTTCTAGTGCCTATATTTTTAGAAAAGAATATTGTTTCTATGCTATGACTCACCAATTTCAAGACCTACATACTTAAAGATTTTACTGGTGAAGTAAGCCATTACCAACAGATTGCAGTTCTGACATCAATGGAGTCTTCAAACAACTATTTATCCTTACTACTGACAGATTTACTCCGGATATTGTTGCTATTGTTGTTTAGAAATTAATAACTCTGGACATATTAACGTCTATGTACCTAATCCTCTTTGGATCTGAATCACAATTAGTAGACTCTCACAGATGAACAGATATGTTTCTTTTTCCCAGATTTGGCACAAAAAAAAACCCTCAAACATAGAGTTACCTTTTCTTGTAAAATTATATAAAACACAATGTTTAATTTTAGGAGGTTAGGTGCACATACATGTACACATGTGCAATTAATTTTATTAAGTGAACTGTATGCACTAACGAGATTCTACATTTTGCAAAGAGAACTAGATGTTTTTTCTTTTTGCTTTTAAATTTTTGTGGAATAAAAGATATATCCTTAATTAAAGGTGCAACTTTTACTACAGAATACTTGGTGCTATGCTTATTAATTTATGATTTTCATGAAAGTTTTTCCTTTACTATTTTCTCCAAAAAAATGCCTATGCTGCTTTAAAAGTGATTCAAATATCTAAACAAATGGGAAAATGGAAATCAAGACTTTTTCCTCTCAGTTCAACCCACCTGTTAGCATCAAAATACCTTGGTACAAATTAATGAATAAGAAACACAGCTAACCAATGGGATGACCCCAAATTTCTCCATTCAACAGTTACTATAACCTGTCAAACAGTGGTTATGAACATTCTCCTTGTAGAAGAAAAAAAGTAGTTTAAAAGGAGGAAATTTGTTAAAATAGAATTTGGAAATCATATATTCTTACACTTTTTGTGACAATGATAGAGTGCTGTTATCTCAGTGAATGAGAAAGTATGGTCATCGTGTTCGTACAACTTCACCAGCTTACATAAACACTGAATAAAGCTGTTAGGGATTATGTGCAGCATGCTGGATCTGATGAGCTCAAAAATAAGATAGCTTGGGTCCTATAATATTTAGGATTATGCTGGTAATCTCTTTAGGGAAAGCATGCAGTATCAGCAGAACAGGCCCTTCAGTCTTTGAAGGAGCTATAACTAATTCTAACTGTGTTGGGTGGCTAAGCCTTTGCCTCAGTGCCACACTGACAACAGGCCTTTGTGATGTTTAGCACAGGATGAAATTATAAAACAGAGCTTCTGGAGTGGGATCCTAAGTGATCATTTTACCCCTGAAATAATTTCTGACAAGAGGTAGAGATGAGAATGCTTTCCTTTAAATTTTGTCTCTTTTTTTGTAAAGGCTATATACATAAGGAAAGATTAACCCCAAAATGCCTTTCACTAGCTGCTGAACTATTCTTAACTCTAGAGATGAATAAGAGTTCAGATTGTCTCTTCTGAAACTTCTTTTCATTTCAATATTCAATGCTGAAGCAACAGAAGCTGAATTGCTAGGATGTAAATGATATGATACTATAATTCTCGATGAAGACGTTTACAACATATTTAGGCATTGCTGTATTATCCATGTTAAAAAAAAGACAATCAAAGTTCATACAGATAACACAAAAAATAAATTCCTAAAATCTAATGTCTTGT
>VMDO01040525.1:0-5000 GCA_007922755.1 Pedetes capensis | reverse complement strand
TGTTAGGTGCCCTCAGGTTGAGCCCAACTCATAACAACCCTAAGTACAGCAGAATGAAACACTCCCCAATACTGTGCCAGGCACACAATCCTATTTATGTTTAAGCCCATTGTTGCAGACACTGTGTCAATCCATCTAGTGGAGGGTTTTCCTTTTTTTTTATATTGACCTGCCACTCTCCCAAACATGATGTTCTTCTCCAGAGATTGGTCCCTCCTGAGTGCACGTCCAAAATACGTAAGATGCAATCTAGTCATCCTTGCTTCCAAGGAGAATTCTGGTTCCCCTTCTTCTAGGACAGATCTATTGGTTCTTTTGGAAGTCCATGGTATATTCAATATTCATCTCCAGCACCATAATTCAAAAGCATCAATTCTTCTCCTGCCTCCTTTGTTCAATGTTCAGCTTTCACAACCATATGATATGACTGAAAATACCATGGCATGAGTCAGACACACTTTCATTTTCAGTGTGACATCTTTACTTTTCAATACTTTAAAGAGATCTTTTGCCACAGCTTTTCCCAAAATGTTATGGAGTTGGACTCAAATTGGCTTCTTTAACTTAGCAATATGCACTTAAGATGCCACCATGTGTTGTCATGTCTTGGTAGTCCTCTTTTGTATTGCCAAATGATATTCCATTATCTGGATGTTCCACAAGTGGTTTGTCCATTCATCTATTGATGGACATTTTAATTCTTTCCAACTTGGGGTGATTATGAATAAGGTTGCCATAAACATACACAGGTTTTTGTATGGACATAAGTTTTTAGCTCAGTTAGTATATACTTAGGAGCAAAATTACTGATTAAACCTAGTTTAACTTCATAAGAATTGCGAAACTGCCTTCCAAAGTGGTAGATTATCTTTCCTTCCCATCAAAAACAAATAAGCATTCTTTTGCTCTTCCTCCTCTTGAGCATTTGGTATTATTCTCAGATTTTTAGATTATAGTCATACTAATAGGTGTGTGGTAACAACTTGTTTAAATTTGCAATTCACTAGTGACACATGATGTTCAGCACCTGTTAACATGCTTATTTGCAATTCATATATGTTTTTAAGAGGTAGCTATTAAGATCTTTTTCCCACTTTTTCAATTTTAGGAATTATTTGTATATTTTGGGCATATGTCCTTTATTAGACTTATGTGTTATAATATTTTATCCAATGACTTGTCTCTTCATTCTCCTAATGCAATTTGATTTTTAACTGTGTGTGTGTGTGTGTGTGTGTGTGTGTGTGTGTGTGTGTGCGTATTGTTGTTGTTAGGTGCCGTTCAGTTGGTGTCCAAATCATAGCGCCCTTACTTACAACAGGTAAAACACTATTGTTAGTGCTTCTCTGCTATTCACAGGGTTTTCAATGGCTGATTGATTTTTAGGAGTGTGTTGCCAGGTCCTTCTCCCAAGCCTACAGTACCTGGTGTTCCCAAGTGGTCTCCCATCCAAGTACTAACCAGGCCCAACCCTGCTTAGCTTCCGAAATCTGATGGGATCAGGTGCCACATTTGTATGGCTGTAGATATAGATAGATAGATAGATAGATAGATAGATAGATAGATAGATAGATATACGATATATTATGTATTTATATATATTATATATATATATATTGAATATACATTTCTGAAAAGAGATAGATATTTTTTTCCTTTTTTAATTATTCTCCAGAGAATAACATCTGCCTGGTCCTTGTGGATCACTTTTGGGACCTGATTTGTAAGCTCCTCCATCTCTCTTCTCCTGTAGTGAAGGTGTTGCTGAATAAACAAGCTCACACTGTTGAAGGATTCAACTAAATGGAGACTGGAAAGGGCTGTTCCGAAAAATAAATAAGTAAGGAGTTAAAGACAGACAAGTTTTATCCATGGAAGCAAGAAAACTGCTGTATCATTTTTATAACTGAAAAAACTAGTTATCAAATAGGGAACTTTTTAATAAAAGAAGAATTTGGGCTTAGAGGCAGACATCCTGAGAAGCAAATTGTAAGGTGTCTTGCCTTTCTCTATTGTAGAACTTCTAAAACTTTACTGGACATTTGAATCACAGAGGCATTGGTACATTGCAGGTTCTGGTTATGTAGGTCCAGGGCAAGACCTAAATGTCTGCATTCTTAGCAAGCACCAGGGCACACCAGTGCTGCTGGTGAGTGACCACACTTTGGTGAGCAAGTCTCAGGGAAGCTTTAGTAGAAATGAATTCCATCATGACTACTGAACTCTGTGTTAACTGAGCCACCTCAACGAAATGGGGTAGCTTTTCAAACATCACAATTCCAGAATTACCACGTATAGCTGAAGAAAAACTGTTTGACCTGCCTACCTCCTCCAAAAGAAGTACACTTTGTAGAATCTGCATTTTTACATAGAAAAAAAAAATGTGTTCTTAAAATCTTCTTGAGTACATTTTATTTAAATATAGATTTGTACAGAGTATCAAGAGAGTGAGTTTGTGGCCAGAACCCAAACAGAGAGTCTACAGAAAAGGAAGGAGCCAGGACCAGTTTTAAGATATGAAGGAGATGTAGAGACAGCAAACAATTATTAAATTTCCAAAGGAAACCTAGTATGCTGAGTGTTAAACATAGTAATGAAAGATGTTCGCTGTCTTTCCTCTGCCTTGTCAATTAGTAACCAGAGCTTTGGGGTTTCTTTTTCTGACTCTCCAATTGTCCTTCTCCCTTTCTGAGCAAAAGCAAAGGAAAGGCATAAAAGGCAACATCAGAAACTGGTTTTCTGGAATCTATGAAGTTTTTATCTTAATGCCAGAGAAACTCATCAGTTCTCAAGGTATCTCCAACTGTGATTACTGGACATTGTAAAACAATGTTTCTCAAACTTTAATCTTGCTCTAGAGAGCTTGTTAAAAAGCTAATTCTGCTTCACTTGGTCTTGGGTGAGTGTCCATAGTCTGCATTTTTAACACACTTCCATGTTATCCCCAAACCCCTAGTCGATGGACCATGTTGTCAGTGATTGTGGAAGATAGCAACTGCTCTCAATATGAATGATGTCAGGGCTTAGGCACATATTATCACATAATGATAAAAAACATTGACAAGATGTGTTTACTGGGAATTAATTCATAATAATGAGTTTAAAACCACTACAACTTACAGAAATGACTTAATTTGCTAATAAGGGGAACATTTAACTTTTTATCAGTGCGATACCCCCTTATTTATTTCAAGACCTTTAGTAGATGCCTGAAACAGCAGATAATACCAAACCTACCCATGGTAAAGTTTCATTTGTACTTAAACAAAGTAAGAGATTTTTGTTGCTGTTGTTAGATGCCATGGAGTCAGTGTCCAACCTATGTAGTGACCCTATGTTCAATAGGCAAAACAGTATTGTTAGGGCTCCCCTGCTGTTCATAGGGTTTTCAATGGTGGATTGATTTTTGGGAGTGGGTTGCCAGGTCCTTTTCCCAAGCCTACAGCACCTGGAGTTCCCAGGTGGTCTCCCACCCAAGTACTAACCATGCCCAACGGTGCTTAGCTTCCGAGATCTGACAGGATTGGACACCACAGTGGCACGGCTGCAGGCTATCGTATGACAGTAGTTCCTTAATCTACTAGCTTCCGTTAACAATGCAGTCTAGGGAATTATAATAACATAAAGGTAAATGTATCTCTAAGTGATTTAGGAGTAATCTATCAACAAAGTGGAATACAGTTACCATCCAGAACATTAGAGAGAAGAGTTTGAGAAGAGAAAAAGACTCCAGATGTTGACAAATGTGACAGCCTTACAGTAGAAACTAGAGTGCCCTGAATTTCGTACACCGTATTGGGTATTTAGCCAGGAAGCTGGCATTAAGCTGCACTCTGCACTGATGAGGTATACATGGATATGATCCTGCTCCAATGTCAGGAATCTTTCAGAATCACCATGCAGTGTGATATAGGAGCAAAAGGTCAAGATTTTTCCTTTTCTCCCTCAGAAGTCTTTGTTTAACATGTTTTTGTCCCACCCCATCCTTGAGGCTATTCTCTGATGAATCACAGTGACTGTGAAACTAGATCTCAAGGATACCTGCTCCATCATAGTCCTTGTGTTTGTTGTTATGTGACATCAGCAAATTGTGTACCTAAAGAGGTAGATACTTACCAGCTTGCCAGTGAGGGAGGGACAGAGTACATATAGAAATTTTAACTTGAATTCATCACAGATGGTGGATGAGATACAATTTGGGTAGATGAGATATGACTTGGGCTACTGAGACCATCTGCAAAAGAATTTTTGACTGAAATAGTCATCTTTATAGGAAATTTTTACATGTATAAATTGTACTTCACTCAGACATTAAGAGATTTAATTGCTCTGTCCACTTTTAGCATAACTGTAAAACTATGGGAAACAGAAACTAACAGGCAAACCCAATGTCTAGGAATGTAGCCTGTGCTGTGTCCAGTCCAGGAACATAATGTCCAGTGTCCAGAACTCATAGTCTGGAAGATGCTTCTGATTCCTTGGAAGGAAGGGGAGAGAGAGAGAGAGAGAGAGAGAGAGAGAGAGAGAGAGAGAGAGAGAGAGAATGTAAGGATGCTGCAAGTATCACCCCAATCCAAGTATCAGAAAGCACAGAATTACTGGTAACTCTTTCCTATCTCTATATCTGATCTAACCCTAGAGGGGAAATTGCCTTGCAGGTAGTTTACTTGGGAGAGAGAATTTCTAACTAATAACTTGATTCATTTAATTCCCAAAGGGAACCTTATTATATCATGTCAGAATTACTTGGAAGCCTTTTGTGACATATATTCCCCTCTCCATTGTCAAGATTCTGATTTCTTCTTTTCACCCCAAATATGAAAACTCATTATTTCATAAAGCTCCTCTCATAAAAGTGCAAACTTCTTATTTGCACTGAAAGAAAAATAGTTTAGGACCACTGCTTTAAGAAGTCATAAGAATTCTCCTTTAGACACCATCAAAACTAAGAAGCATAACTTTAGCTCTGTCCCAACTAAATATATCCAGAATATAAAAAC
>VMDO01040524.1:0-11858 GCA_007922755.1 Pedetes capensis | reverse complement strand
CACACCTTTCTCAACTTTAAACCACTCAGTGTTTCCTTGTTCTATTCGAACAACTGCCTCCTGGTTCATGTACAGATTTCTCATGAGCACAATTAGGTGTTCTGGTATTCCCATTTTCCGAAGTGTTATCCATAATTTGTTGTGATCCACACAATCAAATGCTCTTGCGTAGTCAATAAAACATAGATAGACATCTTTTTGATATTCTCTGCTTTCAGCTAATATCCACCTGACATCAGCAATGATGTCCCTAGTTCCCTGCCCTCTTCTGAATCCCGCTTGATTTTCCGGTAATTCCCTGTCTATATATTGCTGCAGTCGCTTCTGAATGATCCTTAGTAGAATTTTGCTGGTGTGTGATATTAATGATATTGTCCGATAGTTTGCACATTCAGTTGGATCCCCTTTTTTGGGAATAGGCACAAATATGGATCTCTTCCAGTCAACAAACAGATGCAGCACTGGAGGTGTTAACATATTTATGCCAACAGATTTGGAATTCAACAATATATCACCAAAATTTTGACTAAGAATATAAAGGTTTGAATATTAAGCCACTATCTTGAATATAGTGGCTTCAGGAATATTAAGGTTTCCAAGAAGTTGGAAGGAGCAACTGTAGCCCTAATATTGTATATTGCATATTTTTAACTCTACCCTAAAAACCAAACCTAAATTTAAATCACTTAGTTTTATTTATACAGGTAGTATTTCTTCCCTCTGTTAGTCAATTTTTGTCACTGTGACAAAATACCTGAGAAAATCAACTTTAAAATGGAAAGATTTATTTTCGCTCCTGGTTTCAGAAATTTCAGTCCATGGTTGGCTGATTCCATTGCCTTGAGCTTAAGGTGAGGCAAAACACCATGGTGGTCAGAATATGTGACAGGAGGCTGCTCACTTTATGGTACTCAGGCAGCAAAGAGAGACATAGAGGTAAGTTCATGGGATAAAATTTATACTTCAAGATATGACCAACTTCCTCCAACCAAATTTCATCTTTTAATATTCCATGCAGCTCTGAGCTGGCTCATCCATGGATAAAGTCACCACTAGGACTCAAGGCAAGCTCTTAGCTGTGAACATCTGTAAAATTAAAAAGAAAAAAGTTACAAAAAAATTTTTAAAAAGTTACATCTTCTAAGATACAATGTCACAGAGCAAACATTCCTATTTCCGAAGGAGAAGGGTAGGAGAAGACCAAGGAAGAATTGAGTTAAAACAAGAATGAAACCCAGCAAGACAAACATTAAATCCTGTAGCTCCATCTCAGCATCCAGGGCATCATACTCATCAAAGGGCTTGGGAAGCCTTCACCCTATATTGCCTTTTGGCTGCAGCCTACATGGCCTGTCTCTTGGTATGGCTCTGTTCATTGCAGAACAGAACATGGCAGTTTTCCCCAGTAGACAGCACACATTCCTGGTATCTTTAACTTCCTATGGTCTCCACTGCAGATTTGTCTCTACTCTCACAAATTCACACACCTTCCATGTCTTCCTTTGAAATCTGGGTGGAAGCCTCCATGACCCAACTCTTGCACTCTACTTGCCTATGAAAACAACATCACATGGACAATGCCAATGTCTGCCACCAGCAAGAGCAGTAGCAGGGCCTCCTTGAACCATGGCTATAGTAGCTTCTTGATGCTTAGTGGTTAAATATGGAGAAACACCTCCCTAGGTGTTCTTGCACTAGCAGGAACCCTGAAGTTCTATTCTCAAAGCAAAGTCTATCAAATGAGTTTACATTTATACACTCTTGAACCTGTGATGGGTTGGATCTTGCTTATCCTTGAAAGGCCTTTAAAACACTTTCCTGTTGCCCTGGTACAAAGCACTTGGCTTTGTTTTATTAATGCTAATCTCTTTAGCAACCAAAACTTCCTAAGCCCCAAAATTATACATGCTTCTTTTTCTAACCAAACTGCAAGTTTTTCAAGTCTTTTGGCCCTGCTTTTTGCTCATGATTCTCACTGTAAATCTGGGTAAAACTTGTTGACAATCCTTATTACTCTGCCTGAATGCTGTGCTGCCTTGAAATTTTATCTTCCGTATAAACTATCCCGTCACTTTCAAATTCAGCTTCAGACAAAGTGTGAGGGCATGGACAAAACGTAGCCATTTTTTTTTTTTTACCAGAATGTAATATGCATGGCCTCTAATACAATTTCAAATAGAGTGATCATTCCCATCTGAAACCTCATGGGGCTGGCAATTACTCACCCCATTCTTATAAAGATAATACTCTTCTGAGTTTCCAATAGTATTGCTCATCAACCTCTGCATACAATGTTCTAGGTTTTCTCTAACTGATTATCGAAACTTTTCCAAACTCATCTTGCATACCAGCTCCAAAGGCTTCTGAACCACATGGTCAGGTAAAGTCACAGGAACAACTTGCCTTCTCAGTACCAATACTCTGTGCTAGTCAGTTTTTGTTGCTGTGACAAAATACCTTAGAAAATCAACTCAAGGGAGGAAATATTTATTTTGCATAATGGTTTCTGAAGTTTCAAAACATGCTGGGCTGATTCCATTTCTTTGAGCCTGAAGGGAGGTAGAATTCCATAGTGGTTGGAACACATGGTGGAGGAGGTGCTCACCTCAAGGAGAGACAAGGAGGCAAGGTCCAGGAAAAAAGTTGCAACCTTTAAAGACATACCCCCAGTGACATATTTCCTCCAAGTACTTCCTACATCCTAATAGTCCCTTCAGTTATGATCTCATCAATGAATTCATCCATTGATGAAGGTAGGGTCATCATGATCCAATCATCTCACAATAGTGTCACCAACTGGGGAATAAGCCTTTAACACATGAGCTTTTTTGTTGTGAGATGCTTCATATACAAACCATAACATTCCCTAACATATATCCTTATATTCTTTTGAATCTTACAGGGGAAAAAAGATAAAGTTAGCTGTATCTTCCCCTAGTTTATTTTCATCCCTCTGAAATGCTACTCATTTTGCTGATTAGAGGAGAGACTAAATGCAGAATTTCATCCTCCTAACCATATAAGAGAACCACATTTCTATTTGTGACCTTTATTTCAATTGCTACCACAACAAATATATATATTTGTTGTTGTTGTTGTTAGGTGCCATCGGTATCCGACTCATAGCGACCCTCTGTACAAGAGGGGAAACACTATTGTCAGTGCTTCTTAGCTGTTCATAGGGTTTTCAATGGCAGATTGATTTTTGGGAGGGGGTTGCCAGGTCCTTCTCCCAAGCCTACAGCTTCTGGTGTTCCCAGGCGGTCTCCCATCCAGGTACTAACCAGGCCCGACCCTGCTTAGCTTCCAAGATCTGATGGGATCGGATGCCACAGGGATATTGCTGCTGCAGGGATATATATATATATATTTACAAGTACCTGCTTAGTTAATGTGCCCTAGGGCCTGACCACTCACAATGCACTTCGCACACCAGCAGCACCATGCAGGAACTTATGTGAGATGGAGAGTCTCAGGCCTTCCTCCTTTTCACAAGAGCCATTTCACAAGAACCTGGTGAATCATGTGCACATCAGAGTCCAATAAACAATTTTAGTGACACATGGATATACAGGCATCCACTTATCAATCTCTTTCTTTTCTTTCTTCCTTCCAATCATATTCTTTTCTTCATTCTCTCTTTTCCCTGTCCTTTTCCTTCTTTCTATCTTTTCTTTCTCAACTATTCATTCTCACCATTTTTTGTTGTTTTGAGTTTATTCATTCCTCAGCTAAGGTGAAATTCCCTCTGTGAGAGTTTATATTGTTAGTGTTGGATAGCAACATAGTTGAAGGATGAGTATGTCCCCTACAGTAGACATGTACAAAGAGATCAAAGGAAACCCCACTGCTTTAAACTCCCACATAGCTCAGCAGATCATATGATGAGATTGTTCCTTCTGAAAGAACAGAGAATCCAACTCTGACTGGAAAGTGGAAGGGGATATTAGATATGTATCAGTTATCTGGCCATGAATCAGAACATCCAGGATAAGTTCTACTCAACTGTATTCAGGCTCAGAAAATAGAAATTTATGAAGGGTCAAAGCACAAAGAACCAAGTGAACCCATGGGGAGGGTGAAGAGCCAGGAGAAAATGCAGAATTAGCTCAGAAACAATCCTTCACCAAATCACCATCTTTTCCTTTGCAGACACTAAGTAGCCTAAGAAATTACTCACCTCTCTACTTCTATGCTACTTCACTGAGTTCTCAATTTACAAGCTAAAGTGAACTATAAACCCTCAAATGACTGGTACCACATCTTAGAAATATCCATGACTTCACCATGAATTAAAATGCCCTGTCAGATGCATTCCATGGTATTTCCTGACCTCACCCCCTACCACTTGTCCCTTTGCTCACTCAGCATCATCTCACTGGCCTGCATTTTTTCCTTACACATATAATGATTTGAAAAATATTTGATATGCTCCCACTGAATGGGACACCATTTTTCATCACTCCATTCTCAGGATGATAAAGATCATCCTTGACCACTTATTCCAAAGCCTTTCTTGGAAGTCACCCTCTTTCCTAATACTATGATTGAATTTTGTGCAGAACAATTTCTGAAATAACTTATTTGTTTATCTGCATTTTATTTATCATATTAATTTGCCCCCTATCCTATCATGAAGTCTAGAATTGATTCAACATATAATAATAACTTAGCAGTTTTTAAATTATTAGTAAATAGTATTTTGGGGTTTTCACAGTTAATCTTGTTTAACATGTAGTGCAAACCAGTAAGCCAAATATTTATAATCACCATTTTTTAGAGAAGAGAACTGCTTCAAAAAGTTCATATAGTAGAAACAACATTGAGGTACAAATTAAAGTCATTTTAAACCCAAAGAATAGGCTAATTCTATATTTTGTATAGTTAATCTTCTTAAGGAGTTGCAGACAGAGGTGATTTATAAAGAGCATGGACACTCAGAAGTAGGTATTTGTATTAAATAAACTTTGGAAATACTGTATAAATTTATTTGTGAGGGTCTGTGGACCACTTTCAAAATAATATAATCATGAAGTGACAGCTCTCTATAGTCTTTATTTTGGTTTTAGCTCTTAAAATTACTCTACATTGCTTGCTACCTAATGTTTGTTGTTGTTGTTGTTATTAGGAGCTGTGGAATTGTGTCTGACTCATAGTGACCCTCACAGGGTTTTCAATGGCTGATTGTTTTGGGATTGCCATATCCTTCTCCCATACCTCATAAATATAAATAAATATGTGTTAATTAAAAATAAATTTTAACAAATCAGTGTGAAACAGTCTACTTGTGTTATCTTATATTAGAAGCTGCTTTTTTTAGATATTCTATGAATTGTGGACATTTTTCAACAAAATAAGGATTTTGATAACAAGATAGAAATCTTGAATGGTAAAGAAATGAAGGAAAATTAGGGTTTATGTATGACATTATTCAAAGAATTATTTGTGTAAGGATTGAGAAAATGTTGACAAGCATTCTCAGATATTGTTTAAATTTTTTAACTGTTTCATTTCTATTCTTTTTTTCCCCTGCTTTTTTGTATTGATCTTTTTTCAGGGAGGTTTGCACAGACTTTCAAAGTGCTCTACCATGGGGCTGCACCCTAGTCCAGCTTTTATTTATTTATTTATTTTTAATTTTGAGTCACGATCTCACTAAGTTATACAACCTGCCTCTGGCCTCAGACTAGAGATCTTCCTGACCCCACCTCCCAAGTTGCTGGTATTACAGGTGTGCACCCCTGTATCTGGGGTTTGTTTCTATATATAAGTATCATAGGTTGTACATACATGCAACACACATAAGCACAGCTTTCCTCCATTGGTATTGACTTGACTTATGAAGCATAGGACAATATCAAAGGATGGGCATTCATCATAGAACCACTGACTTATGACTTCTGGAGCTGTTAGGACAATCAAAATACAAACAGGAGAAATTTGAAGGGAAAAAGTGTTAGTATAGATGCATCAACTATTCTCCTTACAAAATTTAACTTTCTTCTTGTTAGGTGGCATCCAGTCAGAGTCTGGCTTATAGTGACTCTCAAAGAGTTTTCAATGGCTGATTACTTTGGGACTGTTTTGGGAATGGATTTCCATGTCTTTCTCCCATTTTTGCTGCACTAGGGATTAAACCTGAGTCCTCAGAGAGTGCAAAGCAGCACTCTACCAACTGAGCTGAACCCCAGCCCAGTAATTTAACATTAACTAACCTTAATTAAGCATCCAGCCATAACCTTGTGTCATCCAATCCCATCAGATCTCAGAAGCTAAGCAAGGTTGGGCCTGGTTAGTACTTGGATGGGAGACTGCCTAGCAATACCAGGTGCTGTAGGCTTGGGAGAAGGACCTGGCAACCCATTCCCAAAAATCAATCCACTGTTGAAAACCCTATGAACAGCAGAGAAGCACTGACAATAGTGTTTCCCCTGTTGTATACAGGGTCACTATGAGTCGGATACTGGCTTGAAAGCACCTAACAACAACAACAATCTTAATTAAGCCTGGGCTTTAGCTCAATTGGCAGAGCAAAGCTCTGTATTTTCTAAGGACCTGGAGATTTTCAATCTCCAGCACTGCAAAAATGAGAGAAGGGTGTGGCAGTCCACTCTTGAAAACAATTTTGAAACAATCAGCTATTGAAAACTCCATGAAGGTCCCTATGAGTTGGACACCACTTAATGGCACCCAACAACAACAAAAATCTTAATTATGGAAAGTAACTAATTTAATTCCCATTAATCCAAAGGAAGCTGATACTCAGAAAGGACATATATGTTGCCCAAGGCCCACATAGTCAGAAAGTGGTGAAATGGCAGTATTACGTGTGCTGATCCATTTAGGCTTATACTGCCTGAACAAAGGGGTTGGGTACAGCCATTCAGGAGTGTTCATGTTCTCCTGTGCTTGGTGAGGAGAAGAACATGCTTCATGGTGAATTCCAGGCTTCATTTAATTAGAGCAAGGTAAGTGGTGAGACTTCATGGAAGATATAATGTAGATAAGTTCACACTTGACAAAACCAGAAGGAGTGGCTAAATATATGGTATCAGACCTGGGTAAGTATCAGAAAGATATGGAGTGGTGGGGTGTTTATATTAAAATTAAACTGTCTGCACTGCCTCTCTGAGTAAAATAAGGAGGATGTGATTCAAGAATGTAATCCAGGGATGTGATCCATGTTGTGCATTAAAAAAAGTTATCCTAATCGGTTCTAAAATTTATCAAGTTCAGAATGCCATTGAATAATATAATCTTTCTGCAATTTCTAGTCATCAATTCACCTTTTGACTTTTGAGGCCCTTTGTTAATTGAAATATACAGTGTGATTTATTTTGTGGGGAGGAGCTTGAAATAATGCATGGTGTCTGATAATGAAGAGCAAAGAATGAAAATGGTATCAAGGTTTTGCAATGATCCAAAGGCAATTTTAGATTGTTATTACTGGAACATGAAAGCTAAGACCCAGTACCTATTAAAAAAAAAGACTTTATGCTGAAGAACTGTAGACAAAATCAAATTTAAATGGCAGCTCTTATAAGAGAACAACATTTCATTTGGTGTATTCTTCACCCATCTCTCTTCTCTCTTTTACTTATACCCTCAATATTCATGCCTTGGCCTAGGAAAGTTTGCATGTTGAATATTTTTCAGCAAAACCTCCTTGAAGTGCAACCATCCTCTCTTCAACCAAGAACTCTTCTCTCTCAAAGTCCTTTTCTGTAGTTAGAAATAATACAATTGTTAGATATGGCAGTCTAAAATCATAAGAATGTTAAAGCACTTTTATTTTTTTAAATCTCAAAAAAAATTTTTAAGTGCTTATCATTGAACCCAGGATATTCCACCACTGAGCTAACCCCCAGCTCCTTTCTAATTTTTGAGACACTCTTGCTAAATTGTGCAGACTGCCTCTGTCCTCAACCCTCTGATCTTCTTGCCTCAGCTTCCTTAAAATGATGGGATTATATGCATGTACCCCTGCATGGAGAAATTCAATTTTACCGTTATTTATTTATTTATTTTGATAGGGTCTTGTTATGTCACTGAGGCTGACTTAAAACTGATGAACCTTCTCCCTCAGCCTCCCAAGTTTTGAGATTACAGAAATGTGCCACTAGGAGAGGCTCAAACTCCACAATTCTGACTTGAATAGATAGAAATAAGAAGGCTCACATACTCTTCCATTTAGTCCATGTACTTCAGGCCAGTTCTCTGAACTGTTGTAAAATGCTTTGGTCTTTATCTTCTTTTCCTTAATCAAGACCTCTAGTCCAAATTTCAACCAATTTTACCATACTTTTCTTTCTCAAAACAAATAAAATTCACAAATAGTTTCTTATTAATAGAAATCTAGAGTCTGAACTTCTCCTAAATTAAGGCACAACATACAAATTTTAAGTAACAAATAAAAAATTAATTATACATCAAGTTTGGTTCTACTCCTGTACCTTTGTGGATAATTAAGATCCTTATCTTTGTTTTTTAAGATTCAGCTGTCACAAGCCAATTTAAATGAGAGAAAAAGCCACGAAATTTATAGTTTAGCTGGTATACCACAGTGACTCATCTCAGGCGATGAAATGCATAGGGCTACTCTGTAGCAAAAAAAAAAAAAAAAAAAAAAAAAAAAAAGGCCCTTTTGCTCCTATGTCATCTTCTTACTCATTTCATCGTTACCTCTGAAATTTTAATTTTTATTTATTTATATTTTACATACTTGCTACTATGCTCTCTTTATACAGACTTAGCCTTATTATATCCCTCCAATAGTTTAATAGGGGTTTCCTGTAGTTTATAGAGAAATGATATTGAGAAAACAGGTGTTTCATGGTTTGACTATAAATGTTTAGGCAGCTTTTGTGTAAAGAATGATATGCAGAAATAATAAGAGGATTAGATTCCTACTTTAAAATTTTTTCTTTTTTATTAGTATAAATTAACTGCCCAAAATAATGGGTTTCATTATGACATTTTCATACATGCTTAAAATGCACTTTGATCACACAACTTACCACCTTCCCTTGTCAACCTTCCCTCCCCTGGTTCCCATCCTCTTCTCAAATTGTCCCCCTTCTCCTGCTCCTTAAACTCAGATTATAGAATATCTTTATTACCTATTCTACTCAGTGACAGAAGGAATTATAATATAAACCATTTATAGGACACATACTTTTGGAATTGAACATCTAGCTCTAGGTTTACAAACATGGGCCAAATTGTTTATGTTTATGTACTAATTACTTATAAATCATTTGCATATGTTATATATTTGGTGTCTACTGTTAAAATTATAAATATGAATGTTTTACCAATCCAGCCATCCAGAAGAAAATCCTAAGGTTCAGCTAGGTAGATATATATACGAAATGTATGAGTTCTATAACAGAGACACTCCCTAAAATTAATTTTCTGTACCTAAATCTAGGGCTACTTAAACTTTTAACATACTATCTTCTCCTATACGTGAGATAATTTCATGATTGAGTAACTATATGGTGTACAAAGAATGATACAAATTATTCTTATAGTATAACTATGATCATTTTTAATGTAACAATGCTAGAATTGCATTAAAGGAATATTTTCTGTTTATAGAAAAATTGAATTCCAGAAACACTGTCTGGCTCAAGCCATGAGTAGATCAAAGGATGGAAGCACCTTACTCAGTTGTGAAGGTGGAGAGGGTGGTGATTGAGAATATGGTCTTGGTCACCACATTATCTTAAATTCAATCTTAGTTCTGCCAATGATGACATGTATAATTTGAGGGTAATTAAGTAATCTTTCTGTGCCACAGTTTCCTCAATTGGAAAATAAGAAATTCCTATGTTATAAAGTCTCTGATGAGGATTGAATGAGTTGATCCACATAAAATGTTCAGAAGAGTGCTTACCACCTAACAAATGCTTAAGGAAGTATGTGGCCAAAAATGCAATTGATGTGGACTATGTGCTTCCAATTAATTAATAACCAAGAATATTATAAATCCATTATTTGCTTGTTCCACTGAAAATGATTTCCTATTTAACTCATGGAAGTCATAAAAGCACTAAGTCTCCTATTATACTTGTTTCCTATTTCACAATATTCACATGCATATGTGCTCAATCTAAAAAGGCAGCATTCATCAGAACTGTAATCACTTTAAGAAAGCTATAAAAAGAAGAGTCCATTTGATTTTATCAAAGATATTTTGTGTTCTGTCCTAACTTCATTCAAGCAAACTGCATTAGCAATGAAGATATTTTATATTTTCCTGATCATTGTCTTCACTGTCTCTTGTGGACCATCAGGTAATATTTGAAATATGGAAATGATGTGAAGGGAGAAATGTTTTTATAAATAAATGCTTATACTGAAAAAATGAATAAATTGTCATTAAGAGATTCTATATGAGCTCCACATAAGGAAATTCACTATATTATTTGATAGAAAAAGAAATGAGTAGAACTGAAACTAAGAAAATAATGGGAAGTTTTTTTCAAGATGCAGTATTAGAGCTGTTGACTTTTGTTGGTGTGTGTGATGAGACTTTGATTCTTAGTTGTTTCCTACTGCCTTTTCTTTCAAAGGCAATTTCATTAACTGATGTTGTACCTGTTAACAAAATTAAGTTTTTATAACTAACCACGTAATTGGTAGTGGGAGAGGAGAATTGGAGGTAGATGGTTATTTAGAACATAAAACAGGTAAGTTATTTCATCCATGTGCCTTTTTCTTTATTCTTGAGGGATCAACCTCAAATTACATATTTAAGGATCTTACACTTGCAGAAAAATGCTAGTGGCAAAGGAAATATTGTTGGATAAATAAATATTTATATTATACCAACTTATAGGGGACAATATCTTCTATGGAGTTGCCTAGGCATAATTTCAGAACAAATTGGCTAAAACCTATACTGTAAAGAACTTTATTCATCTATTTGTATTTCTTTTTACTCCTGTTAAGCTTGGATTTATAATGATATCTACTTTTTCCTAGTTCCACAGAAAAAAATAAGGGAAGTTGCAGTGAGAAAACGAGAATGTTACATTGTTCGTGGTGCTTGCAAGACTGAATGCAATTCCTGGGAATATATCTATACTCACTGCCATACTGAGCCCTGCTGCGTGGTACGTGAATATAAAAGGCCAATCAAGAGAGAAGTGACTACTACAAGCCTGAAACCTACAAATTATAATTTTAATAAACTATAAAAATTGCACTATGATAATATCATTGATAAAAGTAAATTTTCACTTTCTTTCAATCTATTTTCAAATGTGTTTCCTCTTCCTTTCTGGATTACAGAACTATGTTAAAACCAGTGAACTCAATGTTGGGTTAGTACAAGAGAAACAAAGAAGGAAGAGCTCTGGCATGTTCATCATTAAGCTGACAGAAATTTCTCTCCACACACAGGACAAAGGCCTTCCATCCTTAATGCTTCCCTTCTCCCTTAGCTTATTTATTTGCCTTCTGCTGAAGCTTTATATGACTTTAAATTACTAACAATCAACCAAGAGTTGATGCTGCTTTTGGTAGTTTCAACATACAAATCTATTTGCTTAATAGTTTTGGTTATTAAAGTTGTATACATCTTAATCATTCAATAGGAAAGTATTGACAAAATTGTTGTAAGAAAATGAAATTGAATAAAAGTCAAAAGGAGTATAGTGGAATATACTGAGGTCTTAACTATATAAAAATACAAGAAAATGCCAGGAATAAATACACTAAATTCTAAGAGTGATTATTTTGGAGAGATAGGTTCATGGTAGATTTTTTTTATGTTTTTATGTTATTTTAATGTTTTTTTATGTTATTTTCATGGATTGAACAAGAGTAAATTATAAACACCTTAAAGGTCT
>VMDO01040523.1:0-11870 GCA_007922755.1 Pedetes capensis | reverse complement strand
TTTTTTACTTTTTGAGACAGGGTGTCACTAAGTTATGCATACTGCCCCTGGTCTCGAACTTGCGATCCTCCTGCCTCCACCTCCCAAACTGCTGGGATTACAGGCGTGTGCCACTGAGCCTGGTGCTAGAAGGTTTCTTCTTAAGAGTCTTTGCAGTGATTGTGAGTCCAGGAGAAGAAAAAAAGACAAATACACAAATAATGCCTACTGCTATGCATCAATGGGAAATGCCAGGTGACAATGAGGAACTCTCCTCAGCCACACGTTTATTTTGTTTAATCATAAAAACAAATCCTTGTAAAAACAAGATTTCAATTTGCTGAGATGTCCAATAAAGGGAATTAAATACAATCAGTATCTCTATTTATTTGCTAGTTCCTGACTGAGATTAGTCAGAGCACAGACTGTGAACTCAGTTTATGAGTGCATATGGTAAGTGGACCATCTGTGAGAAACAATCAAGCACAATAAAAGCCAAACAAAAAATATAATACTACTTACTAATTATGCAATAAGACCTTTCCCAGGCATGCCATCTCAGTTCCTTCCTGCCTCTAAACTACAGCATGTAATAACAACACTGCAGATAAGCTATTTTGACTCTGAAAAATCTGTTGATAAATTAGTGTATTGTGCTACATTGCACATGAAAATCAATTTTTTTCTCTTTTTATTGGTAAATGTTGGTGGGATACAGAGTAATACAGGATTGGCTTTTTCCATTATGCAACTATTACATCACTTAAAAATTGATGGTTTTTTTTTTTTTTTGTAGTGCTGGGGATCAAACCCAGGGCCTCATACATACTAGGCAAGCACTCTACTACAGAGCTAAACTTCCAGCCCTCAATTTCTTTTTCAGTACTGGAAGGTTGAACCCAGGGCCTCAGTCATGCTCTACCACTGAGGTGCACCTGCAGCCCCTTTTGCAATTTTTTAAAATTTTGAGATGGGGTCCCATTAAGTTGTGCAGGCTTCTTCTAGCCTCAGACTTGAAATTCTTCTGCCTTAGCCTCCTAAAATTACAGGACGAGATTACAGGTATGTGCCATGGCATACTCTGCCTCAATTTTCTTTTCTTGTTCTTTTTCTTTCTTTTCTTTTTTTTTTTTTTTTTTTTTTTTTTTTTTTTTTTTTTTTTTTTTTTTTTTTTTTTTTTTGCAGTACTTGGGGGTTGAACCAGGGCCTCACATATTCTCTGCAAGTGCTTTACCACTGGGATGCACTCCCAACCCATTTTTTATTTTTTTAATCTTGAGAAAGGGTCTCGCTAAATTATGCAGGCTACCTCTGGCTTCAAACCTGCGATATTCCTGACTCTACCTTCTGAGTCCCTGGGATTACAGGCATGAGCCACCACACTCAGTGCCAACTTCTTTTTAAATCCAGTATTTCAGCTCTTTAAAGCTCAACAAGACTAAACATGTCGAAGAGATTTAGGGAATACCAGTCCTCTGAAACCTGATAAAACAACAGATCTTCTCTCCAGAAAAATCCATATAGCTCTAAAATTCTGCAGACAATTTTAAGGAATCCACACATCTCAAAAGCCCATTTACAGAACCCCAGTTCAATATCAAGGAAGTAAATGTTGCTGTTATCATTAGGTGCTGTCATGTCAGGTCCAACTCATAGCAAGCCTATGTACAACAGAACAAAACACTACCCAGTCCTGTGCCATGCACACGATGTTTTTATGTTTGAGTCCACTGTTGTAGTCACTGGGTTTCTTCTCATTTTGAGTAGTGCCATATCAGTAAAAGGAAGTCCCAGGGGCTTGACCCCATTCCCATGATTAAGGCCGATTGTACTTTGAAGAGGATTACATCTAATTAAAAATCAACTTACCTGACCCCCATTGAGCCAAACGCTGCATCTTGGGCTTAGTTTGGGAGTATGTTTCCTGAAAAGGTAAAAAAAGAAACAAAATGAGTAGGATTTGCTGATTAGAAAGTAATAGAATAAATATCTATGCTTTACAAAATAAATTATCAAGTTATTAACACTTTTTGTTTTTTAGTGCTAGGGATGAACCCAGGGCCTGAGGCATGCTAAGCATACACTCTACCACTGAGCTGCACTCCTAGCTGTTAACAGCTTTTGAAGAAAGGGATATACTTTCCGTTTATTGGGTTCTGGCTTTGGTTTTGGTTTTTCTTTTGGATTTTCCCTTTACTGAAAACTACTCAGCAGAATGGCTTACTATTATTCATGAAGCAAAGATTGTAAGTACAGCAGTTTTGACAACCCAACCTTCTCACTTTTCTCTTAAAATTGAAGGGGACTAATGATCAATTCTTTTATAATTATAGAGACAATCTTTCCCCATGAGATTAAATCTGTCTTTCCTATTGTTTATGTCCTGATTTAGCCTGCAGCCATACCACTGTGGCATCCAATCCCATCAGATCTCGGAAGCTAAGCAGGTTTGGGCCTGGTTAGTACCTGGATGGGAGACTGCCGGGGAACACCAGGTGCTGTAGGCTTAGGAGACGGACCCGGCAACCCACTCCCAAAAATCAATCCACCATTGAAAACCCTTTGAACATCAGAGAAGCACTGACAATAGTGTTTCAACTGTTGTACACAGAGTCACTATGAGTTAGACACTGACTCAATAGCACCTAACAACAACAACAAAGTCCTGACTTGCCATTATTTTAGAGCCTATATCTGGAAAGTGCTCATTTGAAGCAGGAATGACCAGCTCTAATGAGACTAGGATTTAATAACTCAGTTAGGAGAGACACCTCAATCCTAAAGCAGATGAAGCATCAACATTCTCTTAAGAACAATAAAATGTCTTTGTACATGAATATAAGGTGATCCTAAAGGAAATAAGGGGCTAGCTAGAATGTATCCACCCTCTAGAACTCTACAGTGAAGATGTAAAGAAAGGGTGTTGGTAGGTATCAGAACGAGATGCCACTTAGAAAAGGATTTATTTTATGTAATTCAGTTCAAGTCAGAACAAGTTATCCTCTTTCTTTTGAATGGCCTGAAACAATAAATGTCAAATGTGAGGAGAGGACATAAAGACCTAAATATCAGTTCATCAAAATCCATTACTGGTTTTTTCCCACAAAAAGAAAGACAGAGAGAGAGAGAGAGAGAGAGAGAGAGAGAGAAGGGAGGGAAAGAAACCTGCAGATGGATGTCCACAGTGACACCCAATTTCATTTGCTACCTCAATCTTTTTACTATTAAAAGAATTAAATTATCCAGGCATGGTGGCACATGCCTGTAATCCCAGCACTTGGGAGGCTGAGGCAGGAGGATTGATGTGAGTTCAATGCCAGCCTGGTCTACATAACAAGTTCCAGTCCAGTCTGGGCTACAGAGATCCTGTCTCAAAAAAAATTAATTAATTAAATTAGTTCTTTAAGAAAGGAAAAGAAAAGGGAGAGAGGAATTGGAAATATTTCCATTCATGAAGATTTCATTCTCCCCAAGAAAATAAGGCCACCATATTTACAAGAAAAGTTTTTTTTTATTTAGAAGTACTGCAAATAAACATGTTTATAACTAACATCATCCAGAGAAATATTTTCTTGCACTATCATATATAGAGCCTGCAGTCATACCACTGTGGTGTCCCATCCCATCAAATCTCAGAAGTTAAGCAGGGTCGGGCCTCGTTTGTACTTGGATGAGAGACCACCTGGGAACACCAGGTACTGTAGGCTTGGGAGAAGGACCTGGTAACCTGCTCCCAAAGATCAATCGGCCATTGAAAACCCTATGAATAGCACAGAAGCACTGAAAATGGTGTTTCCCCTGTTGTACATAGGATTGCTATGAGTCAGACACCAACTCAACAGCATCTAACATCATATATAGAAGAAAATGTAAAACAAAACAAAACAAAACAAAAAACTTAGGTTGAAAGGTAAAGAGACAAAATACTTCATTTAGTTATTGTTTGTTTATGTGAGATAGGGTCTCACTATGTAGCCCAGGCTGGCCTCAAACTCATGATCCTCCTGCCTTAACCTCCTGAGTGCTAGAATTACAAGCATGTACCACAATGCCTAGCTGACAAAATACTTTTTATTACCAAAAAAGAAAATCAGGCTGGGGTTTTAGCTCAGAGGTAGAGTATATGCTTAGTGTGCTTATATTGTTGACAGAGTCCATGTGCACATTTTTTTTCTCAGTTAGTGAACAAAAGTTCAGGAGTGACACAGAGAGTAGAAATTAAAAATTTTAAAACAAGTGTCAGATGAAAATTGAAATACTGTATCTTCAGCAAGGTAAGTCAGGACCATTTCACATATATCTATACTTTAGTTTTTACCCATTTTCCCTCAATTTTCAAAATCAAGATCAAGTATAACAAACATGTATTAAAGCCTACAAAAGCATTCTGTCGATTGCAGACTTTGGTTTCAACAAGGTTAAAAATCACAGAAACATTTTCATGCCCATTGGGACAAATGCCTGACCTAAAACATGAGCCAAGGATAGGGAAAGAAGCCAATCTGTGCCTGCAGTTCTTTGGTCACTGGAGCAAATAGGTCAGTATTCAAATATGTAATGCTGCCCTATTTTGGTATCTATCTTTCTACAGCATTCAAAATGCTCTATGATTACTGTTTAAAGTGGTACAGGTTGAGTATCTAAAATGCTTGGGACCAGACATAGTTTAGATTTTGGAGTTTTCTGAATTTTGGTGTTGCCATGGTTTGAATCTAAAATGTCCCCTAAGGTCATGTGTTTGAATGTGTGGTCCCCAGGTGGTGGCACCATTTGCAGAAGCTATGGAACTTTGGGGGTGCTGGGATTTAGCTCAGTTGGTAGAGTGCCATTCTGCAGTCTCTGAGGTCCCGAGTTCGATTCTCAGCACCACAAAAATGGGAGAAGGACATGGCAACCCACTCCCAAAGCAATCCCGAAACAATCAGCTGTTAAAAACCCCATAAGGGTCGCTATGAGTCAGACACGACTCGACAACACCTAACAACAACAACAACATGGAACTTTGGGAGGCAGGATCCAGCTTTGCAGAAGCAGATCACTGGCAGCAGGACTTTGAAGGTTTTACCCAGCCCCCTCCCCGTTCCAGTAAGCTCTCTGCTCCTGATCCACTGTGATGTAAAGGTCTCAGCCACAGGACAACACTGCCTGCCCTGCTGCCATGCCTCCCTGCCTCTATGAAATATGGTTCCCTAAATGTGACCTCCCAAGAAATCATTCCTCCCATAACTTTGTTTTGGTCAGTTTCTCTGCCATAGCAATGCATGGGCTGACTAACAGAAAATCGGTACCAGAGTGGGGTGGCTGCCATGCAGACACCTGACCATGTGGTTCTTAGGCTGTTGGAAGTTGTTTGTGGGAGGCATTTGGAAGACTTTGGAGATGTGGGAGAGACAAGCCCTGTAAGCAGAGTGTGAGGGGCGGTTCTGGTCAGAGTTCAGAAGACCAGAATGCTGACAGCAATGAAGAAAATAAAGACGGTGTTCTAAGGGATACAGAGAAAAATTAGGACTCTACTGAGCACTGGACTAGAGACCATTTGTGTTACATTCTAGGAAAGAGCTTATCCTATGGTCTCCCCTTGTATTAAAGATTTGAGTAGGGCTGAATTTAAAAGCAGTGGACTAATTAATTTGGAGGAGGAAATAACAAGAGGGCAGCAAGATACTGGCTGCACGGCACAATTGTTGCTTGTTGCTTTTAGCTAGATATTAATGAGGAAACAATAGAGAAATGACAGAAGAGTTTGAAAAATATACAGTCTAAAGAGAAGAAAAGCTGTGGCAGCAAGGGGAAGTTTATAGTTGCTGCAGATAAGGCTGCATTGGGCAATAAGGTGGTAATTGTTAAAGAGACAGCACTCTGAACTGGCATAATAAAGACAGCTTGAAAGCACAGAAGAAGTCAGCCAGGTCCCTCCCATCTAAGGTTCCCAGGTGTGAAAATGGCAAACCCACTTGAAAGAGTTTCTTATGAAAGGAATATCTGAAAAGTAAGTGCCAGTGCCTCCAGGATGCACTCTTAGGAGGGGGCTGCCCACGGAAGTGGTTTCGTGGCTTGGGCATACAGAGGCTGACACTGCAGCCAGGGTCAAAAGGGGTGAAGCTTCCACTCACGCTAGCAGCAAATCTTGGCATAACCCATGTGTTGCTGGTTTTGCAGGCATGAAGAATGCAAGACTTAAGGGGTCACAGAGGCTGCCACCCAGATTCCAGAGAATAACCCATGAGGCCAGCCAGTGTGTATCACAGTTGGGGATACCTTGCAGAGGGCCCCTGAAGGGCTGGTACATGGACCTTTGAGGGTAAAGCCTAAGCAGCGACAGAGACCCCAGGCTGTTGGAGATGTCAATACCATGAAATGTCTACCAAGGAAACCTGCTAGCAACAAGTGGAACCACCCAAGATGGCCACGTGTGCTGCAAAGAGAAGGGTCACAGGGGCAGAGCCCCCCAAGCCTATTGGACCCAAGATGATGCCAGGCATCAGATGATGTCATATGTGCCAGATATGAGGCTTGAACCAACAGGGTTTGTTTGTCCCTTAGGATATCAGTTTGCCTCGGGCTGATCTTTCCTTTCTGTGGCCCCATCCCTCCCTTTTGGAATGAGAATGCTTACTCTGTGCCACAGTATGTTGAAAATATGTAACCTGCCTTGTTTTGCAGGGGCCTTGAGTTTCCGTAAAGACTTTGGAGTTGGACTTTTGAAGACAGTTGAGACTGTTAATACTTTGGTGACTCTTTAAGTTGGACTGAAGGCACTTTGTATTATGAGATGGCCATGAACTTTTGGTCCCCAGGTGGTGGCACTATTTATGGAGCCTATGGAACTTTGGCCCATACTTGTCTGTCACTTTGTTGTACTGTGAGGGCTTGTATGTTATTGTCATATCAAAAGCTATGCTACTGGTATTACAGATACCAGCAGGGTCACCCATGGTGGAAAAATTTCAGCTGAGATTCCAGACTAAGAAAGACCAGGGAAAAGGACATGGCAATCTACTCCTGAAACAATTAGCCATTGAAAATCCTGTGAACAGCAGAGAAGCACTGTCATATAGTGCCAGAAAATGAGCCACCTAGGTTGGGAAGCATTCAAGAAATGACAGGGGAAGAGTTGCCTCCTCAAAGTAGAGTCAACCTTAATGACAGAAATGGAGTAAAACCCCAGGGACCCCCATTTGCTAATGTGGCACGACTCAAAATGACAAGGAACAACTGTAAACATCCATTAATAATCAGAATATAGAATGCATGTAGTATGAATCTAGGAAAATTAGAAACTGTCAAAAGAGAAATGGAGCACATAAACATCAACACTCTAGGCATCAGTGAGTTAAAATGGACTGGTATGGGCCATTTGGAATTAGGTAATCATGGTCTACTATGCCGACAATGACAGATTAAAGAGAAATGGAGTTGCATTCACCATCAAAAAAGAAATCTCAAGAGCTGTCCTGAAGTAAACGCTGTCTGTGATAGAATAATATCCATATGCCTACAAGGAAGGCCAGTTAATATGACTATTATTTAAATTTATGTACCCACCACTAAGGCCACAAATGGAAAGAGGGAAGGTACCGGGCGTGGTGGCACACACCTGTAATCCCAGGGACTCAGGAGGCAGAGGGAGGAGGATCACAAGTTCGAGACCAGAGGCAGTCTGAATAATTTAGTGAGACCCTGTCTCAAAAAGTAAAAAAATGGGCTGGGGGTGCAGCTCAGTGGCACAACACAAGTGCAAGGCCCTGGGTTCAACCCCCAGTACCACAAAAAAAGAAAAGAAAGAAAGAAAGGGACGATTTTCAGCTGCTTCTGAAGTCTGAAATTGATCAAACATGCAATCAAGATGTACTGATAATTACTGGTGATTGGAATGCAAAAGTTGGAAACAAAAAAGAAGGCTAAGCCGGGCATGGTGGTGCATGCCTGTAATCCCAGCGGCTTAGGAAGTGGAGGCAGGAGGATCGCAAGTTCGAGACCAGAGGCAGTCTGCATAATTTAGCAAGACCTTGTCTTACAAAAGTAAAAATATGGGCTGGGGCTGCAGCTCATCGGTCCAGCACTTGCAAAGCATGCAAGTGCGAGACCCTGGGTTCAACCCCAGTACCACAAAAAAGAAAAAAAAAAGGCTCAGTAGTTGGAAAATATGGCTTTGGTGACAAATGATGCTGAAGATTACATGATAGAATTTTGTCAGACAAACGACCTTTTCATTGCAAGTACATTTTCTCACCAACATAAATGGTGACTATACACACAGAATTGACCAGATGGAACATACAGGAACTAAACTGACTACATTTGTGGAAAAAGACAATGGAAAACCTTAATATCAAAAGTCAGAATAAGACCAGGTGCTGATTGTGAATCAGACCATCAACTGCTCATATGCAGGTTCAAACTGAAACTAAAGAAAATTACCAGATGAGTTGTGGCATGACATCAAAGACATAATTCATGAGGAAAGTAAAAGGTTACTAAAAAGGCAAGAAAAAAGAAAAGAACAAATTGCATGTCAAAAGAGACTCTAAAACTTGCCCTTGAATGTGGAGCACCTAAAGTCAAAGGAAGACATGACGAAATTAAAGAACTAAACAGAAGATTTCATAGAACAGCTCAAGAAGACAAAATCATATATTATAATGACATATGCAAAGAGCTGGAGATAGTAAATCAAAAGGGAAGAAAGGCTCTTTTTTTCTCAAGCTTAAAGAATTGAAAAATCAAAACCTGAGTGGCCAATAGTGAAGGATTCTACAGGGAAAATATTAAACAATGCAGGATACATCAAAAGATGGAAGGAATACACAGAGTAATTATACCAAAAAGACTTGGTAGATGACCAACAATTTTAAGAGGCTGCATATGATCAGGAACCAATGGTACTGAAGGAAGAAGTGGAAGCTGCCTTGAAGGAATTGGCAGAACACAAGGCTCTAGGAATTGATGGAATATCAATTGAGATGTTTCAACAAACAGATGCAGCAATGGAGGTGCTCACTTGTTTATGCCAAGAGATTTGGAAAATAGCTACCTGGCCAACTGACTGGAAGAGATCCATATTAGTGCCAATTCCCAAAAAAGGGGATCCAAGTGAATGCAGCAATTATCGAAGGATATCAATAATATCTCATATAAGTAAAATTTTGCTAAACATAATTCAAGAGACTGCAGCAGCATATGGACATGCAACTGCCAGAAAATCAAGCCAGATTCAGAAGAGGGAATAGAACTAGGGACATCACTGCTGATATCAGATGGATATTGGTCAAAAGCAGAGAATAGCAGAAAGATGTCTATGTTTTATTGACTATCCAAAGGCATTTGACTGTATGGATTACAACAAATTATGGATAACATTGCAAAGAATGGGAATACCAGAACACTTAATTCTACTCATAAGGAATCCGTACATGGACTAGAAGGGAGTTGTTCAAACAGAACAAGGAAACACGGGTTTAAATTTTAAGAAAGGTGTGTGTTGGGGCTGTATCCTTTCACCACACCTCTTCAATTTCTATGCTAAGCAAATAATCCAAGAAGCTAGACTGTATGAAGAAGAATGCAGCATCAGAATTGAAGGAAGACTCATTAACAACCTGTGTTATGCAGATAACACAACTCTGATTGATGAAAGTGAAGAGGATTTGAAGCATTTACCGGTGAAGATCAGAGAACACAGCCTTCACTATGGATTGTGCCTCAACATCAACAAAATAAAAATCCTTACAACTAGGTCACTAAGCAACTTCATGATAAATGGAGAAAAGATTCAGGTTGTCTAAGATTTTGCTTTACTTGGTTCTATAATCAACACCCACAGAAGCAGCAGTCAAGAAATCAAAACACGCATTGCATGGGGAAAAGCTGTTACAAAAGACCTCTTTAGAGAGTTGGAAAGTAAAGATGTCACATTGAAGACAAAGGTGTGCATGACTCATGCCATGGTATTTCCAGTTGCATCATATGCTTTCTGAAAGCTGGACGTTGAATAAGGGAGACAGGAGAAGAATTGGTGCTTTTGACTTATGATGCTAGAGATGAATATTGAATCTACCGTGGACTGCCAAAGGAACCAACAGATCCATCCTAGAAGAAGTGCAACCAGCGTGCTCCTTGGGAGCAAGGATGGCTAGACTATGTCTTATGTATTTTGGGCATGTATCAGGAGGGACCAATCCCTGGAGGACATCATGTTTGGGAGAATGGTGGGTCAATGAGAAAAAGGAAGACCCTCAACTAGATGGACACAGTGGCTACAACAATGGGCTTAAACATGAAGTGTCTCACTGGGGTGGGGTGGGTCTTTGATGGTTTTACCCAGATCCTCCAGTTCCAGTAATCTCTCTGCTCCTGATGTGCCATAACACGAGGTTCTTTGTCACGGGCCCACCATTTCTGCCCTGCCATACCAACCCCACTTCTATGTACTTTGATCCTCTAAAGGAGAGCCCCCAATAAATCATTCTTCCCACAAATTTGCTTCTGTTGGGTTGTCTGCCATTGCAATGTACCAGCTGACAAAGGAGTATTTGCATAAAAATCTGGTTGATCATCCCTAATCTGAAAATCCAAAATAATTCTGGATCAGGGATGCTCAGCTATACTGATCTGTAGACTCTTGGAGGTAGAAAGACATCCCCATGTTGATATACTTGTTTACATTGTATCTATTTCCTTCCATTAGATTCCCATGTCTTCTCTGGTAGACACAATGGGGTTTTTGTTTGTTTGTTTGTTTTAGTTTGGTTTTTGAGTTTTGGGTTTTCTTGAGACACAGTGTCGTAGCCCAGACTGGCCTGGAACTCACTATGTAGTCCAGGCAAGTCTTGAGCTCTTGATCTTCCTGCCTCGGCCTCCTGAATACTGGGATTACAGGCATGTGCCACTGCACCCAGCAGACATATGTATTTATAACTTCAAATTACAAGGTAGTCACTAGCCCTCTGATCTCCAGGCAAGGTACCACACCCTGGCCAGTAAAAGGGAACTTCTCTCTGCAGCTATGGCAATAAGTGCTACCAGGAAGCTAGGGATTCACGGTACTTGCTCTCCAGGTAACACTGATGAACATTATTTAGTTAGGCATGCTTACCTTGGGGCCCTTTACTATGTCTTGTTATAGTTTGGACCTAAATCGTCCCCAAAAGGCCATGTTGTTTGGTCCCTAGCTGGAGGCACTGTCCTGGGAGGTTAGGGAACTTTGAGAGGCCAGCCTTTGGTGGAAGTAGCTCCCTGGGGTGGGGCCTGGACCCCAGGCCTGGCTCTCCCTCTCTGATCCTGGTCCACCATGCTATAAGGTCATCAGACACAGGCCCTGCTTCTGCAATGCCATGCCTACCCTGCTGCCATTACAGACTGATTCTTTAACTATGAACTCCCAATCAACCTCTTCCCCTATAAGTTGGTTTTGGTTGGTTTTTCTGCTCCAGCAATGATAGCTGACTAATACATATCTTTTTCCTAAAGCATCCAGCCAATATAGACTTTTCTTTCTTTTTTTCAATACAAGCTTTTAACTATTGACTCTAAATAGCTGTACCTGACACCAACTTGTATATGGTTCACAATGATGTCGGAGCTGAGAGATGCCTTCTTCAAGTTGGCTCCTTTGCTCCTCCACATAGTTACACTGATCCTCGGGAACTGAGTAAAGTGAAAGCTGTACATATTAAAACAAAAAATGAAAAAGCATATACAGTAATGAGATCATATAATTATCAATTTGGTGGATATAGTATTTCTAATGATTCAAAAATTATAGTGACCCTGAGGGTTACATGCAACCAGTAACTTGACTTCAGATGATCCTTGCACCTTGCTTCCTTAATCAATAAGGACAAGGCCAAGAGGGAAGGATTACAAGGTGTCCTATCCCCTCCCCAATAATG
>VMDO01040522.1:0-11867 GCA_007922755.1 Pedetes capensis | reverse complement strand
TTTTTTTTTTTTTTTTTTTTTTTTTTTTTTTTTTGCTTTTTGAGACAGGGTCTAATTGGGTTGCACAGAAATCGGGCTTGCGTCCCTCCTGCCTCTGACCCCCAAGCCGCTGGGATTGCAGGTGTGCACCACTGCACCTGACTACAAGTGTTTTTATCAGTGTTTGGGAGAGTGTATATGTGAGATTTGCCTCTTCTTTTTTCTTTCTTTCTTTTCTTTCTTTCTTTCTTTTCCTTTCTATTTTTCTCTTTTTCTTCCCTATTTTTCTTCCTTTCTTCTTTTACTCCCTTCCCTTTTTCTATCCTCCTTCTCTATTTCTTAAGCTATATATGTGTCATTGTTTTAATCATTTGTCCCTTAAATCTTAACCTTAATATTAATTTTGACAGTAATTTCTATTAGCCTCTGTCCTCTACCTCCTCCTTCCCCCTCTCCTATCACCAGATCCCCCCCTTTTCTCACCCCACAGAAGAGAAACAGAATCGATCGCCTCCCTAACCCTTACGCCCCCTGGAGTCGGACTGGTAGATTCTGTTTCCTGGACCACAATATAGGAAAATCAAGTAAAGCTACAAAACCCACAAAGGGGAAGGATGGAGCTGAAGGCTCCACAGATCATACACCCCCAAAGGATCACTCCAACAACTCGCAATTCTTAGAGATCTCTGAGTCAGAGTTCAGAGTCATGGTAATAAGCATGCTAAGAGAAATAAAGACAAATACTAAAAATACACTGAAGATAATTGAAAGAAAGGTTTCTAATTTGGAAGCTGCTCTGTCATCCTAGTTAGAAATGATTAAGAAAAATCAAGCCACTTTACTTGATACTCAATCCAAATTATCAGAATTGAACATGGCTAAAGAATCCTTCTCTTCAAGACTGGATGAATCAGAGCAAAGGATCTCTGAGGCAGAAGATGACATAAACGAGCTGAAGCACAAGCAATTAGAAATGGAGACAATGATAAAAGTTTTAAAAAAAGATTTCCAAGAGAACTCAGATAGAGTGAAAAAAAGAAATATAAGAATTATGGGTATTCCTGAATGAGAAGAAAGAATCACTGGAGGCCTTCACAACCTAGCAAATGAAATACTCGGAAATTTGATATACTCGGAAAATTTCCCAAAGATAGCAAAGGAAATGGATATATACACCACTGAGACTTTCAGGACTCCCAGGAAGGCTGACTTAAATAGATCATCCTCGAGACACATCGTGGCTCGATTTCTATCATTAGAAACCAGAGATGCCATCCTGCAAGCAGCAAGACAGAAGTCCCTTATTACTTATAAAAAACAGCCAAAATAAATTACTGCAGACTTTTCCATATTAACATTGAAAGCAGGAAAGGAATGGTCACAGGTGATTCAAATACTAAGAAAAAACAATCTCCAGCCTAGACTAATATATCCAGCAAAATTATCGTTGATAATAGATGAGGAATATAAGACATTTAATAACATTGAAGCTTTTAAACGATATGCAGCAACCAAACCAGCACTGGAGAAGATAATAAATCAATTACCACATCCAGGAGAGTTAAGACAACCCTACAAAGGAAATCAAAGAACTGGTTAACTGAGATGAGTCCAACACAAGAAAGGTCCAAAGAAAACACTTGAAAATACACAGTTGGAGAAGTAAAAATTTAAAAAAAAGTATGAAGAGGAATAAAGAAGGTTTATGAGATCCTGGAACAGTATTAAAAGAACAAATATTCAAAATATTCAGGTTACTGGGCTTCAGAAAGTATTTGAGGATGCCAAAGGAATGGAAAGCTTATTCAAAGACATAATAAGAGAAAACTTCTCAAACATAAAGAAGGTTACAAACATCTAGGTACAGTAAGGTCAAAGGTCACCAGTCAGATTTAGCTCAAAGAAGTCTACCCCAAGTCATCTTGTAATCAAGGTCTCAAAAGTGAAAGAGAAGATTATTGAGGCTGCAAGAGAAAAGAAACAACACATAAGGGTGTCTCAATTCACCAGACAGCTCACTTCTCAGCAGAAATCATAAATGAAGGATACAGACACTCCCAGACAAAAACTGAATTTGTCATCACAAGATCTGTTCTGTGAGAAATGTTAAAGTAAGCCAGGCACGGTGGCATATGTCTGGAATCCCGGTGACTGAGGATGAGGCAGGAGGATCACGAGTTTGAGACCAGAAGCAGCGTATAACTTAGTGAAACCTTGTCTCAAAATAAAAACTAACTAGTGGTACAGCTCATTGGTAGAGCACTTCCCTAGCATGCACAAGCCTTGGGTTAAATCACCCAGTACCAAAATGATGATGACGATGATGATGATGATGATGATGATGATTATGATGATAACAAGTATCATACTCGTTAATACGAGTAGCTAAATATACAAGTTCAGAATGCTATAACATTGTAAATGTGGCAAATCATTCAAGCAAACTAAAAAGTAAAACAAAATAATACATTATTAAGAGATAAGCAATATAGAAAGATGTAAAATGGGACATCAAAAATTGAAAATGTGAGGGGATGGAATGCAACTGTAAAGATTTTTGGTACTATTTTTATTTTTCCTGCATATTTATGATCATGTTAGGTTGCTGTCATTTTGAAATAGTTTGGTAAAATCAAATATGTGTTTTGTATGCCTCATGGTAAGCAAAACCCAAACACTTATAAGGGATGGGGATGTAGCTCAGTGATATAGCATTTGCATAACGTGCAAAAGGCCCTGGGTTAAATTCCTAACACTGCAAAACCAAGCAAGCAAGCAAACAAACAAAATGACATTCAAAAAAACTCTTTAATACACACAAAAAGTAATAAGCAAGAAATCAGGAAAATCCAAGATGGCTAACTACAGTTATCCAGTACTCATCTCCTCTTCCACAGAGAACAACTAAAATAGCAAATGTATTGCTGCCTTTTGATGGGAGCAACATGGGAAAACACTCGAAATCAGCAAGAGAGAAAGTGGAGCCATGTAAGATTCAGAGATCTGGGACAACAGCATAGGAAAAGAAACAAAATATTCTAGCACTTTTCCCCCCACTCCTCAGTCAGGGAAGGAAGCATCTCCCTCTTACAGGGGTTAAGGGTGAAAGATTCTCAACAAATGCTATCAGTACAGATCCTGGCAATCCTAGCTTCAAGAAAGCTTCAAAATCCTTCCAAGCTTAAAGCTCACTTAGCTAAGTAATCTGAAACTTGCACAGCAGCCTTGGTTTAGAAAAGGATTTCATATCATCTCCCAGAGAACACCTTGGGTGCCATCACCAGGAACTATCCACAGAAACAGGCTATCATCTGAGTTTGGACTGCTCTAAGGGGTAGAAATGCAGGCCTGTGCCTATGGGACTCCATAGGTATTCTTCTCTACTGGGTTTAGGGGTAGCTGCCTCTGACACTCAGCTTGGCCCAGCAGGTGACTCGTCTCTGAGTCTGATGTGTGCCCTGCACTGTAGGGGACAGGTGTCTAAACACAGAATGGAATTTAGGGCAACACCTTGAGAATCAGGAGATCAGAGTGCTTGCCTTCAGGTACCAAGAGTGTAGCCAGCCACATGTGGACTCGTGCCAGTGCCAGGACTGAAGCAGGTACCCATGTGATTCCTGTTGCCAGTGCTTAGGCTTCTATTCCCAATAGAGTGGCGAGAGAACACCATGGTTCTTGCTGTTGTCCTGCACCCATGAGCGTAGTGAGAAGGTCATGAGGAATTCCATGGCCCTGGCTGTCACCCTGCCCTGGGTGCATGCTACAGCTGAAGGAGTGCTAGGGGGAGAAAAATCATGGCTCTAGCCATCACTCTACTCTTGGGTGTACACAGCCAAAGAGGGTCAGGAGGAACTTAGCAGTACACACTCAGCAACAGGGCTGGTGCCAGGCCACCATCAGAGAAGAACACCATGGTTCCTGCTGCCACCTTACCTATGTAGTTCCTGCCACTGCCCTGCCCCTGCATTTCATCTGACCATGTACTTCTGTCAGGACTCAGTACCACAAAGGGGATCCTGGGATTCTTATCACAGCTTTTCTGTGTGTAGCCCTGGCCCTGTACCACTGACTGGGAAGAGAAAAAATGCTTCAGGCCCCTCCCCATTCCTGGTGCCACCAGTGCAAGAGGCCCTTGCTAGTAGCAGAGCTAGCATGAACAATACATAAGGAAACCCTCATGAGCCAATAGGGGCCACTACTCCCATTGTAGGAATAGCTCCACAATGAGCACCCACACCCGCTGCTCTCTGCATTACACATGCCTGAACTGCTGGAGTGTTCCCATGCTTACATGGCCTTCATAGACAGTGGGACTCTCCCACTCCATCACAGTATTTACTGTACCCAAAGTCACAGCCAAAAAAAAACTATAAGTAGACTATAGTACACTGCCCAGCTAGAATAAAAGCTGACACTGTGTAACAAACTGACAACCACCAAGGTATATCTTCAAGAGAAAGCTTATTACTAAGAAGACCATCTCATAAAAGTGGTAGAGATACCTGATTCACCAGATACAAATAACTCAATACAGGAGCACAGAAATGTGAAAATACAAGGTAAAAATCTGCCTCCAAAAGAACATACTAACTCTGTAGCAACAGATTCCCCCCCCAAAAAAAAATTGATACGAGTCACTGATAATTTTAAAAAATGATTATAGAAAGCTCAATGAGATCCATGAGAATACAAACTTTCGATTAAATTAGGAAGATAATGAACACTAAGAATGATAAATTTAACAAAGAGACAGGGATTTTGAAAAAAGAACTAAACAGAAATCTTCAAAATGATGAGCTTAATAAGTCAAATAAAATACAACTGAAATTCTCAACAACAGACTAGATCAAGTGGAAGACAAAATATCTGTACGTGAAGACAGATGTTTTGAAATATCCTAGGCAGACAAAAGAGAAAGAAAGAAAGAAAAAGAGAAAGAGGAAAACAAAATAGAATGATAAGAGCATTAAAAACCTTTGAGATACAATTGTTGTTGTTAGGTGCCGTCAAGTCGGTATCCGACTCATAGTGATCCTACATACAACAGGCGAAACACTGTCAGTGCTTCTCTGCTGTTCATAGCGTTTTCAATGGCAGATTGATTATTGGGAGTGAGTTGCCAGGTCCTTCTCGCAAGCCTGCAGTATCTGGTGTTCCCAGGTGGTCTCCCATCCAAGTACTAACCAGGCCCGACCCTGCTTAGCTTCTGAGATCTGAAGGGATCGGATGCCACAGGGCTACGGCTGCAGGCCAAAAAGTGTTGCTCAGACTGTCCTTGAACTCGCGATCCTCCTGCCTCATCCTCTGCAGCAAGTTGATTACTGGCGTGCGCCACCACGACCGGCTGAGATACAATTAGATGAACAAATATCCACCGTTTTCTAACACAGGATATTATAGCCAAGTTGGCAAAAGTATGAGAAAAAAAAATCTAAAATCTGCAAGAGAAAAGCACCAAGGAACACAAAAGTGTATGCCTACTACACTAATAGCAGATTTTTCAGAAAAAAAAAAAAAATCCTCCAGGTCCTAAAGAAATGGAATGGTGTATGCCAAGCCCTTAAAGGAAATACCTGCCTCCCAAGAATACTATTTCTACCAAGGTTACCCTTCAGAGTTGAAGGAGAAATAAAATCCTTCCAAGATAAGCAAAACCTAAGGAAGTTCATGACTATCAGGTCAGACTTACAAAAGAGGCTCAACAGAATCATACACCCAGAAACAGAAGAAAAATAATCACCATAATGATAACATGTAAAACAATAACAAAAATATGTATCAGTACGTCTGATGAACACAGTTAAAAATTATTAATAAAATATTTGGGAATTGAATCAATAAGCATCATAAAGATCATACAACATGATCAAGTTGGTTTCCTTCCAAGGACACAAGGATGGATCAACATATGCAAATCAATAAATGTAAAACAATATGTAAACAAAGTCAAGGATAAAAACTCATATGATCATCTCAATAGATGCCTAAGAAGACTTTATGAAATTTATAAAATTCAATATCTAAAACCCGTGAACAAATTAAGAACACAAAGATTACACCTCAACATAATAAAAGGTATATATGATGAACTCGGGCTGGGATTTAGCTCAGTTGGTAGAGCACTGCGCTGCAGTCTCTGAGGTCCTGAGTTCAATTCCCAGCACCGCAAAAACGGGAGAAGGACCTGGCAATCCACTCCCAAGGCAATCCCGAAAGAGTCAGCCATTGAAAACCCTCTGAGGGTCGCTATGAGTCGTATACCTACTCGATGGCACCTAACAACAACAGCAACAACAATGATGAACTCAGGGCTGGGATTTAGCTCAGTTGGTAGAGCTCTGCGCTGCAGTCTCTGAGGTCCTGAGTTCAATTCCCAGCACTGCAAAAATGGGAGAAGGACCTGGCAATCCACTGCCAAGGCAATCCCAAAACAGTCTGCCACTGAAAACCCTATGAGGGTCACTATGAGTCAGATACCGACTTGACGGCATCTAACAACAACAACAACAATGATGAACTCATGGGGCTGGGATTTAGCTCAGTTGGTAGAGTGCTGCGCTGCAGTCGCTGAAGTCCTGAGTTCAATTCCCGGCACCACAAAAATGGGAGAAGGGCCTGGCAATCCACTCCCAAGGCAATCCCGAAACAGTCAGCCATTGAAAACCCTGTGAGGGTTGCTATGAGTCAGATATGACTCTACAGCACCTAACAACAACAACAATGTGATGAACTCATAGTGGATAGAATACTGAATAGAGAAAAGCTGAAAGCATTTCTTGTAAGATCAGGAACAAGAAATGGATGATTGCTGGGCATGTTGGTACCTGCCTGTAATCAGTACTCTGGAAGCCAAGACAGAGGGACTCTGAGTTCAAGGCCAGTCTGGGCTACATGGTGAGACCCTGGCAAAGAAAAAAAAAAAAAAAAAGACATGAGTGTCCACCCTCACTGCTGTTATTCAATACAGTACTAGAAGCTTTAGCCAGAGAAATTAGATAAGAGAAAGAAATAAAAGGCATACAAATATGAAAGAAGAAAGTTAAATTATCCGTGTTTGGAGGTGGTATCAGTTTATACATGAAAAATCCTAAAGAATATACCAAAATACTAATAAATTCAATAAAGTAGCAGATATGAAATCAACATACAAAAATAAATGGGTTTTCTATATACCAATAAAGAATTTCCTAAGAAAGAAATCATAAAAGCAATCCTACTCACAATTGCTACAAAAATAAAATATATAGCAGTAAACTTGAGGTGAAAAACATCTACAATGCGAATTATGAAACCCTGATGAACTGAAGAAAACAGAAAAAAAATGGAAAGACCTCCCATGTTCATGGATTGAAAGAATTAACATAATTGTTAAAATGTCTGTACCATCTAAAGTAATTCTACAAATACAATGTAATTTTCATCATTATATCAATGACATTCTTTAGAAAACTTGAAAAAACTATCTCACAATTCAGATGGAAATACAAACAACCACAAATAGGCAAAGCAATCTTAAAGAAAAAGAACAAAGCTGGAAGCATCACAGTATTTGTTTTCAAGACACACTACTGAGCCATAGTTACAAAACAACATGATTTGGGTAGAAAAACAGACACATAGACCAATAGAACAGAATAGAGGACCCAGAAATACACACACACATCAATAGCCAACTGATGCTCAACAAACGTGCCAAAAATACATTGGAGAAAGTATGGTCTCTATAACAAATGGTGCTGGGAAAATTGGATAATCGACATGCAGAAGACTGAAACGTGACCCTTATCTCTCACCTTGTACAAAAATCAACTCAAAATGGATGAGAGACTTTAAGTAAGACTTGAAACTGACATAGTAAAACATATGAGAAACACTTTAAGTCATTGGTAAAGACAATGATTTTCTGGATAGGATTCCAAAAGCACAGGAAATAAGAGGAAAAAAATTAATAAATGGGATTACATCAAACTAAAAAGCTTCCACACAGAAAAGGAAACAACTGAGTGAAGGGATGAGTTGCATGACTGGAGAAAATCTTTTCTAGCTGTTCATCTGTCAGAGGGTTAATATCCACAATATATAAGTTGTTGTTGTTAGGTGCTGTCAAGTCAGGTCAGACTCAGAGAGACCCTATGTACAACAGAACTAATACTACCTGACACTATGCCATGACTGGCAAAATTGTCAGTGCTTCTCTGCTATTCATAGGGTTTTCAATGGCTGATTGTTTCAGGAGTGGGCTGCTGGGTCCTTCTCCCAAGACTACAGCACCCAGTCTTCCCAGGTGGTCTCCCATCCAAGCACTAACCAGGCTGACCCTGCTTAGCTTCCAAGATCAGATGGGATCAGATGGCAGGGTAGAACAGCTGCAGACATAGTATATAAAGAACTCAAAAAAAATTTGTTTGGTAGTACTTCAGGGTTGAACCCAAAGCTTCACACATATTTTGCAAGGTGCTCTACCACTAGGCTACACACCCAGCCCATTTTTTATTTTTTATTTTGAGTCAGGGTCTCACTAAGTTATGCATGCTGCCTCTGGCCTCAAAAATCATGATCCTCTTGTCTCTGCCTCCTAAATCACTGGGATTATAGGTATATGCCACTGCATCTGGTCAAAAAACCTAATAAGAAATAATCTAATTTAAAATGGACAAATGATTCTTTTTCTTTTTTTTTTTGTGGTACTGGGGGTTGAACCCAGGGCCTCACGCCTGCATGCTCTGCAAGTGCTGGACCATTGAGCTGCACCCTCAAACCATTTTTTAACTTTTTCTGAGACAGGGTCTCACTAAATTACGCAGACTGCCACTGGTCTCGAACTTGCAATCCTCCTGCTTCTGCCTCCCAAGCCACTGGGATTACAGGTGTGCACCACCGCGCCCGGCTGACAAATGATCTTAATGACACTTCTGTCATCATCATCATCATCATCATCATTAGTGGTGCTGGGATTGAACCATGGCTTCACATATGCTAAGCAAGTCATCTACCATGGAGCCACACCCCTAGCCCTGAACAGACACTTATAAAAAGAAGAAATAACAAATAGCCAACAAATATATGAAAAATGTTCAATATCATTAGCCATCAGGGAAATTCAAACCCAAACTACAATTAGATGCCATTGCACCCAAGTTAGAGTAGCTATTACCAAACAAGCAACAGAACAAATGGTGGTGAGAATGTGGAGCAAAGGAACCCTTATACATTGTTGGTAAGAATGAAAATTATTGTAGCCGCTATGGAGAACAGTATGGAAATTCCTCAAAAAACTACAAATAAAACTACCATATGACCCAGCTATCCCACTTCTGAGTATCTGTCTGAAGGAAATGAAATCAACACACAATAGAGATACTTGTGCACCTGTGTTTATTGCAGCACTATTCATAATAGTTAAGATATAGAATCAACCTTAGTGCCTATCAGTAGATGAATGGACAAAGAAAATATGGTATACATGCACATTATATTCTACCCACAAAGAAGAATGGAATCCTGTCATTTGTACCAAAATGGGTAGAAGTAGAGGACATAATGTTAAGCAAAATGAGCCAGACAGAGAAAGGCAGGTATTGCATGGTCTTTTTTACACATGGAAACTACAAGTTAATAATAATTAAAAAAGACTAGGGACCTGGGAAGGGCTGGGATTTAGCTCAGTGGGTAGAGCGCTGTGCTGCAGTCTCTGAGGCCCCGAGTTCAATTCCCAGCACCACAAAAATGGGAGAAGGGCCTGGCAATCCACTCCCAAGGCAATCCCGAAGCACTCAGCCATTGAAAACCCTATGAGGGTCGCTATGAGTCGGATACCAACTCGACGGCACCTAACAACAACAACAACAGGGACTGGGAAAGGAATGCAGACCATGGGGGAAGGTAGAAAAAAGGTGGATGGGGATGGATATGATCAATGAAAATACATAGAACTATCACAGTGAATACCATTAATTTATACAAGTAATATGTGAACAACTTCATAATAATAAAAGACCTATTAAGGGGAAAAAGGAAATAAAGGGAATCAAAATTAGAAAAGAACAAGTCAAATTGATACTGTTTATAGATGACATAATCTTATTTCTAGAAAATGCCAATGATTCCACCAAAAATGATTAGAATAAAAGAATTCAGCTTATTTTCAGGATATAAAATCAAGAGACAAAAATTATTTATCACTGTCAACAATGAATCATCTGAAAAGGAAATCAAGAGAGCAAGCCCACATAGATACAAAAATAAACACCTAAGAATAAATATAATCAGAGGTAAAATACCTCTAAAATGAAACCTGTAAACCACTGATGAAATAAAGAGGACACATAGAAATGGAAAAACATTTCATGCTCATAGTTTAAAAGAATATTGTTAAAATGTCCACAATACTCAAACCAATCTATAGACAATGCAATTCCTAGCAAAATACCAATGGCATTCTTCGTAGAATGGGAAAAACATCCTCATATTTATGTGGAACCAAAAAAATCCCCGAACAGCCAAAGCCATTTGAGCAAAAAGACAAAGCAAGAGACATTACTACTACCTGACTTCAAAATATACCAAAAAGTTGCAATAATCAAAAAAGCAAGGCATTGGCATAAAAATGAAAACATGAACCAATACAATAGAATAGAGCACCCAGAAGTAAACCTGATCTTTTAAAAAGGTGATAAGAACACACTCTGGAAAAAAGTCTTTTCAAAAAATGATGCTGAGAAAATTGGATGCCTATCTATGGAAGGATGTGGCAGGGAGAAGGATGTGGTAACCCACTCCCAAGGCAATCCCGATACAATCTGCCATTGAAAACCCTATGAGGGTCGCTATGAGTCGGACACGACTCGAGGGCACCTAACAACAGCAACAACAATCTATGGAAGGTGGGCTGGGATTTAGCTCAGTTAGTAGAGCGCTGCACTGCACTCTCCGAGGTCCCGAGTTCAATTCCCAGCATCGCAAAAATGGGAGAAGGACCTGGCAATCCACTCCCAAGGCAATCCCAAAACAGTCAGCCACTGAAAACCCTATGAGGGTCGCTATGAGTCAGATACCGATTCGACGGCACCTAACAACACCACCACCACCACCTATGGAAGAATGAAACTAGACTCCTTTCTCTCACCACATACAAAAACAAACTCAAAAATCATTTAAAGACCTACATGTAAGACTTGAAACTTTGAAACTACTATAAGAAAACATGGAGGAAATGGTTCAGGATTATTAGAATGGGTAAGAAATTTTTGAACATGACTCAAAGCACAGAAAACAAAAACAAAAATAAACAATTTGGACTACATCAAACTAAAAATACTCTGCCCAGCAAAAGAAACAGCCAACAGAGTGAAGAAACAACCTACACAATGGGTGAAAATATTTTCCAACTGACAGGAGATTAATACTCAGACTACATAAGAAACTCAATTGCAAAACAAATCTGACTATAAAAGTGAGCAATAGACTCAAGTAGCATTTCTGAAAGGAACATATTCAAATGACTAACAAGTATGTGAAAAATTTCTTGGAATCACTAATCATTCAGGAAATGCAAATCAAAACCACAATGATATATCAGTTCACATCTGTTAGTACGGCTATTATTAAAATGAAAAAAGAACCACGCAAGGTGATGCATGCCTGTAGTCCCAGCACTCAGGAGGCTGAGTTGAGGCAGGAGAATTGTGAGTTTAAGGCCAATCTTGCATAGTGAGACCTTTTCTCAAAAACAAAACAAGACAAAAACCCACAAAAAACAGAAACAGATACTAAGTTTTTGCAAGAATGTGAAGAAAAGAGAATCATTGTACACTGTTGGTAGAAAACAAAATTGCCACAGAATTCATGGAAAGTAGGGAATTTCATCCAAAATAGAACTATTCTATGAT
>VMDO01040521.1:0-11867 GCA_007922755.1 Pedetes capensis | reverse complement strand
AACTTTATTTTGTTAAATAAGAAATTAAATAAAAGTGAATGAAGAGTTAATTCTGATAAAAGATAAAATCTCAAAGAGTGTTAATAACTGCAAAGGGAAGTTTACAATCATTCAAAAGATAACCATTGCTTTAATTTAGACTTAGCTTTATTTTCTACAAAATCATTAAACCTAACTTTTATTAAATTATTAAATTATGTGTCCTTATGTTCTAATTCTTTTATTATATTGCTATGTAATCTAAAGGATGCTACTACTAATATCTGTTAGAAGAAACTGTGTTACTCATTAGTGGGCTCTGTAGCTGAAATTTCTACCTTGTAATTCAACTCAATCAGATAGGTAAGAATCAAAAATTAGTACTGGTAGACCTTGCATTTGAAATGGATATATAAGAAGAGCTAAGAGTTTGATAAGCAACAAGTAATAAGTATTGCAGATAAAAAGAAAAACTTAAGAAAGGCAATTTGAACAATGGGAAATAAAAGCTATTAAAAATAAGTTTTAGGCATTATCTACAATATTGAAAGTATATAAGCTTTCAACTAAAAGTCATATTATGTAGAGTTTTGGATTCCAGAGTAAGTGGTAAAAGAATAGAAAAATCTGAACCTCTAAAACAGCCTAGTCAATAATTTATCTGTGAAATATTAGCTGATGAGTTAGAGATTGACAGGAACAAATCAAAACTAGCATAGGAGATAAGGTATAGTTCAATGGTAGGGCACACACTTATGATACTTGAAGACCAGGGTTCAAGTCCTAACACTACCACCACCACCACAACCACCACCATCACCAACACAAACAACATGTGAAGCATCTATTTTCATGGAGGAACATGAGGACTGAAGAGGAGATGGGGATTATTGGAGGTAAGGGACTGTGAAAGTGAGATGCTGACAGGGGAAGTTAAAAAGGTCTAAAGACATTTTCTGAAGACCTTTGAATGCCATGGTAAACTGACAATGCCATCCTATTAAAATATATATATATATGAAAAATTTATTCTGTACATATTTTCTTATATCAAAAGACAACACTTAAATTCCAAAGAACATCATTTTAGAATCAAATACACAGCATTTTTATTAAGAGCATGAGTAAATAGGTTTCACTGGAAATTTCTGGGATACCTTATATTTTTCAATTTATAAACTATGTACTTAGTCCAAATGTTTAAGAAGGACATAACAAATGGCCCACGTCCTTTTAAGCAATGTCAGTATATTTTCTACATTTTTCAACACTTGGCTTTTCCTTATGATCATGCAGTTCATGTTTAGATATTTCATTCTTGTTTGTATCTTACCCGCCAGAATCTCAGCTTTTATTTGTCCAATTTATGTGCCTAGAATACCCTGCAACAGAGAGTGCCATACTGATGTTATTTTTCTTCAGTAAAAAAAAAAAAGACATACTCTTTTATGACTCTAATGCCCATGACTGTGAATGTCATTTTGCCATTACAAACAAGCATTTCATCCCCAGGTTGAGTTCTTTTGAATTTAAAGTATTTTGCAAGATTTAGATAGCTGGATATTTGATGACTTACCTCAAAAACTTTGTGTTAATATCTCCTGAATATTGTGAAAGAATGTAGAGTGCCCTGTGATAGCTCCACAACAAGAATAAGAAATACTGTAGACAGTACCAACTTAATAGTAAATATCCATGCTTTATCTGTCTGTAGCAGAGTTGTGACCCATATGTTGGGAAGAGGAGTCTATACTCAGTCTATAACTCATTTGTCCATATATTTCATAATTTTAAGGAAGTAAAAAGTCCAGAATATATTTTAACAACACACACAAAAAAAACAAAAATAACTTATGTTTCTAATGTATTACATATTTACTGACATAATAAACCACTTTAATTATATATTTCTGGAAGTTTATTTGAAAATGAAAATAAGGCTTTATTTTTACTTTGTTGCTCCTCTCAATCTCACTGTTTTTGTTCTTGTTAGATTCCTACAATTCAGGTCTGACTCACAGTGACCCTATGTATAACAGAGAAAACATTACCCAACACTGTGCTATGCCCCATACTATTGACAGTGCTCCTTTGCTATTCATGGGGATTTCAATGGCTGATTGTTTTGGGAGTGAGCTTCCAGGTCCTTCTCCCAGGTCTTCAGTACTCAGTATTCCCTGGTGGTCTTCCATCCACGGACTAATCAGGCCTGACAGGGCTTAGCTTCCTAGATCTGAGGAGACTGGTCTCCAGGGTGGTATTGGCTGTATTAGCCAATCAATAATCAATTATGTTAGATTGAAGACACAAGAACAGATTATGAACTCAATTGTATCCAAAACATTTAATTAAAATCATGTGCACAATTTTGTATGTCTCACACTTACTGCTGGCCCAGTAGCTTCTTCTTTTTCCTCCTGAGAGGGAAAAGTAAATTCTGTTAGAGAGTACACAAACAAGAAAGGTTACAAGAACATACAACTGAATAATTAATTTAAAAGAGAAGACAGTCTCTGCAGAAAATATAAAATACTATAGGGCTGAAAAGTATGCATAATGAGGAAAAAGGACAGAGAAGAGGGACAAATGGTATTTTCTGAGGAGATAACAGATAATTCATGGACTTTCAAGTATTTATCTATTTTGTGTCAGAGGTGGATTTTGATGACTGCCAAAAGAGAAAGCTGAACAGAACAGAGACATAATACTAAAGAATTCTGCCTCTGAGATATTAAAGTATCAAACTAAAAATAAAAATTGACTTCAGTTCTTTCTTTAGGTATTTGTGACCAGTAGTGAGATAGGCTTTACAAATAACAATTGTAGGAATGTGTACATTTCATTAGTGGGAAGAAAATGCTGATCAGAGAAGTTATCATGAGGCTAAGCAAGCTTCAGGGACCTCCATTTGTTGATGTGGCACAATTCAAAATGAGGAGGAACAACTGGAAACATCCATTAATAAATGGAAGGTGGAATATGTCATGAATCTAGCAAAATTAGAAATTGTCAAAAGGAAAATGGAGTGCATAAGCATTGACATTCTAGGCATCAGTGAGCTAAAATGGACTGGCATGGACCATTTTGAATCAGATAATCATATGGTCTACCATGCTGGTATTGACCATTTAAAGAGAAATGGGGTTACATTCATCATCAAAAAAGGACATCTCAAGATCTGTCCTGAAGTACAATGCTGTCAGTGATAGAATAATATCCATATGCCTACAAGGAAGGCCAGTTAATATGACTGTTATTTATGCACTCACCACTGAGGCCATAAATGAAGATAGGGAAGATTTTTACCAACATCTGAAATCTGAACTAGATTGAAGATGGAATCAAGATGTACTGATAATTACTGGTGAGTGCAATGCAAAAGTTGGAAATAAGACAACTAAGTAGATGGAAAAATATGGTCTTGGGTCTTGGTGAGAGAAAATGCTGGAGATCTCATGATGAAATTTTGTCAGAAAAATGACCTTTTCATTGCAAATACATTTTTTAACCAGCATAAAAAGTGACTATACACGTGGAATTCACCAGATGGAACATACGGGAACTGAATTAACTTTTTGTGGAATGAGGCTATGAAAAAGCTCAATATAAAATGTCAGAACAAGGCCAGGTGCTGGTTTTGGATCAGACTATCAACTGCTCATATGCAGTTTCCAACTGAAACTAAAGAAAATTAGAACAAGTGTATGAGAACAAAGTTATGACCTTGAGTATATCTCACCTGAGTTCAGAGACCATGTCAAGAACAGTAGTAATACAATAGACACTAATGATAGTAGACCAGATGAGTTGTGACATGACATCAAATGCATCATTTATGAGGAAGGCAAAAGGTTATGGAAAAGACAGGAAAGAATAAAAGACCAAATTACATGTTAAAAAAGGCTCTGAAACTTGTCCTTCAGTGTCGAACTGCTAAAGTAAAAGGAAAGACATGATGAAGTTAAGGAACTAAACAAATTTCAAAGGACTGCTTGAGAAGATAAAATCTTGTATTATAATGACTTGTACAAAAAGCTGGAGAAAGAAAATAAAAAGAGAAGAACATGCTCCTTTTTTCTCAAGCTTAAGGAATTGCAGAAAAAAAATCAAGTGACAATAGTGAAGAATTCTACAGGGAAAATATTAAATGAAGAAGGAAACATCAAGCAGGAGGGAATACAAAAAGTCATTATACAAAAAAGAAAACAAAACAATTGGTGAATGACCAAACTTCAAGAAGTTGCATATGATCAGGAACCAATGGTATTAAAGGAAGAATTGGAAGGTGCCTTGAAGGAATTGGAAAAACACACAGCTCCAAAAATTGATGGAATATCAATACAGATGTTTCAATGAACAGATGCAGCACAGGAGGTGCTAATGTGTTCATGCCAAGAGATTTGGAAAACAGCTACCTGGTTAACTGAAAGGCAGAGACCCGTATTAGTACTTCTTACCAAAAACATGGATCTAATTGAATGTGGAAAATATGGAATGATATCATTAATATAATATGCAAGCAAAAGTTTACTAAAGATCATCCCAAAGTGAGTGCAGCAGCATATAGATAGGGAACTACCTGAAAATCAAGCCAGATTCAAAAGAGTGTGGAACCAGGGACATCATTGTAGATGTTGGATCCATATTAGATGAAAGCAGACAATATCAGAAAGGTGTATATATCTGTTTTATCAACTATGAAAAGGCAGTTGACTGTATGGATCATTAAGAAATATGGATAACACTGCAAAGAATGGAAATACCAAAGCACCTAATTGTATTTACAAGGAATCTGTACATGGACCAGGAAACATTCCTTAGAACAGAAGGAGGAAACCCTGCCTGGTTTAAATCCAAGAGAGTTATGAGTCAGGGTTGAATCCTTTCACAGTACCTCTTCAATTTCTATGCTGAACAAATAATACAAGAAGCTTGAGTTTTACAAAGAGAACACAGTATCATGATTGAAGGAAGACTCATTAGCAACCTTCCTTATGCACATGACACAATTCTCCTGGCTGAAAGTGAAGAAGATTTGAAACACTTACTGATGAAGATCAAAGAACATAGCCTTCAGTATGGATTACTACTCAACATCAACAAAACAAAAATCCTTACAACAAGGTCAATATGCATCTTCACAATAAACAGAGAAAACATTGAGGTTGTCCACGATTTTGCTTTCCTTGGTTCTATAATCAACAATTGTGGAAACATCAGTCAAGGAATCAAAAGATTGCATTGGGAAAAGCTGTGGCAAAAGATCTCTATAATTTAATACCTTGGAATCAATCTAACCAAAGACCCTTCAGATCTCTACAAGGAAAATTTCAAAACATTAAAGAAAGAAATAGCAGAGGACACTGAAAAATGGAAAAACCTCCCCTGCTCCTGGATAGGGAGAATTAATATTGTAAAAATGGCTATCCTACCAAAAGCAATCTATAGATTTAATGCAATGCCCATTAAAATTCCACTGACTGACTTTACAGAAATAGAAAAAAATCATCCAAAAATTCATACGGAAACACAAAAGACCATGTATAGCCAAAACATTCTTAAGCTGCAAAATGAACGCAGGTGGAATTACAATTCCTGACTTCAAGCTATACTACAGTGCACTGGTTACAAAAACACCTTGGTACTGGCACGAAAATAGGCCTGAAGACATCTGGAACAGAATAGAAGACCCAGAAATACCTCAACACACTCATAGCCACCTGATTTTCGACAAAGGAGCAAAGCAAGTAAACTGGAAAAAGGACAGCTTCTTCAACAAATGGTGCTGGGAAATATGGTCATCCACATGCAGAAAAATGAGAGCTGAGCCCCATCTCTCAATATACACGAGAGTTAACTCAAAATGGATGAAAGTTCTCAACATAAACCCAGAAATTTTAAAACTTATAGAAGGCATGATAGGCAACACACACTCCATCATATAGGCTTAGGAAAGTATTTCCTTAATAGGACTCCAATTGCTCAAGAAATTGCAACAAGAATAGATAAATGGGATCATATGAAATTAAAAAGCTTCTGCACAGCAAAATAAACAATTAACAGAGTCAAGGAAACCCCCATGGAATGGGAAAAAAATCTTCACATTTTATACATCAGATAAAGGTCTAATTACTAGAATTTATAAAGAACTCAAGAAAAAAACTCCCCAAAAACCAAACAACCCAATACACAAATGGGCAAAGGAACTGAGTAGACAGTTCTCAAATGAAGAGGTCTGCAAATCCGTGAAACACATGAAAAAATGCTCAACATCCCCTGCCATTAGGAAAATGCAAATCAAAACAACTCTGAGATTTCACCGTACACCAGTAAGAATGGCCAAGACCAATAAAACAAATAACAACAAATTCTGGCGAGGTTGCGGGGAAAAGGGAGCTGTAAATTGGTCCAACCACTGTGGAAATCAATATGGAGGTATCTTAAAAACTGAAAATACATCTACCATATGACCCAGCTATAACACTATTGGGAATTTACCCAAAGGGAGATGGGTCATCACACCACAGAAACATCTGCATCTCCATGTTCAATGCAGCACTTTTCACAATAGCAAGGATATGGAATCAACCAAAGTGCCCTTCAACCGAAGAATGGATAAAAAAAAAAAACTATGGTGTATATACACAATGGAGTACTACTCAGCAATCAAGAAAAATGAAATAAGGTCATTCACAGCAAAGTGGATGGAATTAGAGAAAATTATTTTAAGTGAACGAACACAAGCTCAGAAAGAGAAACACCACATGTTCTCACTCATGTGGGAGCTGAATCAAAATTATAAGAAGGAAAAATCCTATTCAAAGTTTGGATCAAAATAAAAGGGGGGGAAAAGCTAAGAATTGTGTCAATATAAATGGTCTAGAAAATACATGCAATTGTTCTGACAAGATAATAACAAAGTTCACTACAGGAAAAGTTTCTATCTTAAACAGAACTGGAACCCAAGGACATGTAGAAAAATATTACCAAGTAAAAGACAGAGAAGACTTAGATGGGGAGAGTGGGAGGGGGGGAACCATGGGGGAGGGTAAGGGGGAACCTATATGAATAATGTACATCAAAATGCATATATGGAAATATCACAATGAAAAGCATGTCAGAATGAATCACATTAATGTGTACAGTAAAAATTTCCAATACGAAAAATGTAAACAGATCACATTAAAGATGAAGGTGCTCCAGACTAATGACAAGTTATTTTCAGTCACATCCTATGGTTGTGAAAGCTGGACATGAAACAAGCAAGTCAGGAAAAGAATTGGTGCTTTTGAATTATGGTGCTGGAGACATACACTGAATATACCATGGACTGCCAAAAAAACAAAACAAAACAAAACAAAACAAAACAAAACAAAAAAAACAGATCTCTCCTTGAAGAAATACAACCAGAGTGCTTCTTGGAAGCAAGCATGGGTAGACTGTGTCTTACATATTTTGAACATGTAATAAGGAGGAATCATTCCCTGGAGAAGGACATCATATTTGGGAGAGTAGCAGATCAATGAAAAATGGAAAACCCTCAACCTGATGGATTGACACAGTGTCTGCAACAATGGCTTTGAATATGAATAAAATTGTGTGCCTGGCACAGAATCAGGGATTGTTTCATTCTGCTGTACATAGGGTTGCTATGAGTCAGACTGGGCTCAACAACACTTAACAACATATGATTGTGAAAGCTGGACATTGAATTATGGAGATAGGAAAAGAATTGATGATTTTGAATTATGATGCCAGAGATGAATATTGAATATATCATGGACTGCCAAAAGAACCAACAGATCTGTCCTAGACGTGCAACCAGAGTGCTCCTTAGAAGCAAGGATGACTATACTGTGCCTTAAGTATTTGGAACACATAGCCAGGAGGGACATCATGTTTGGAAGAGTGGCAAATCAATGAAAAAAGAAAAGGAAAACTGGAAACAATGGGTTTAAAGATAAATAAGACTGTGTGCCTGACATAGAGTCAGGGAGTGTTTCATTCTGTTGTACACAGGATTACTATGAGTGGACCCAACTCAATGGCACTGGATAACAACAATGTAAGAAGAATATTGAGACTACTGAATAAGTAAAGTGCGTAAAATGCCAAACCAATTTGATACTGAATGGATCAGAATATTTGATAGAATTGGAAATCAAATTAATGTAGTTGCAGGAAACATAGAAGCAATATCTATATCTCATGTATAATATATAATAATTATTAATTATAGCTATTGAAATATAACTGTCTTTACCAATATTTGAAACAATGACCCAATCAAACACTTTGAATACATTATCTATTAATTTGGAAGTCATTCATCCCCGCATGAAAAGCTTTGTTATAGCCAATAGGCTGGTAACTTTTCTACTCTAGAATTACTACAGAGAAAAATTTCACCTAAATGATCTTAGCTTTGACAGTTCCATCTTCTGTCATGCAAAGCAGTGTCAAATATTGCTTTAATTGTTATATAATTTTATATCATTTAATTTGATTTAATTTTTAATTCAATTTTAATTTTATATCATTTTATATCATTCATAATTCTATATAATTCATAATACTACATAAACTCTTTGGTTACAAAACTGGATTACTTACAAAAACAAGATATACAGTATTTTTAGACTCCAGTACAAGCATAACTAGAAATCACGATTTTAATTAACTAATGCTTATGCATGGGCTGGGATTTAGCTCAGTTGGTAGAGCCCTGCGCTGCAGTCTCTGAGGTTCCGAGTTCAATTCCCAGCACCGCAAAAATGGGAGAAGGGCCTGGCAACCCACTCCCAAGGCAATCCCGAAACAGTCAGCCATTGAAAACCCTATGAGGGTCGCTATGAGTCGGATACCGACTCGACGGCAACTAACGACAACAACAACAACAACAATGCTTATGCATGGACTGGATTTAGCTCAGCTGGTAGAGTGCCGCTTTGCAGTCTCTGAGGTCCCTATTCCCAGCACTGCAAAAATGGGAAAAGGATGTGGCAATCCACTCCCAAGGCAATCCCAAAACAATCAGCCATTGAAAACCCTGTAAGGGTCCCTATGAGTCGGACACGCCTCGACGACACCGATGACACCTAACAACAACAACAACAACAGCAATGTTTATGCATCTCACTAATAATTTATTTTCCCAAATCATACATATATCTGACAAAGCGTGTGCCAGTTAACAGTGAGGAATTCAGTTGGTTTACTGTATAAGGGGAAAATAATGTATCTAATACCCATAACAGAATCCCTTATCAACCTAGAAAATAGAGAATTTTATATCTTAAGAATTTAACAAAAGACATTAACTCCTTCAGAGGTACTAAATTAGTAAAATTTGTTGTGGGAAGGAAGAATTAGCTTGATCAGAAAGTAGTGGGGACCAAATGGCACCATCTCATTTCAGGAGGATATAGGTGTTTGTGTTTCACTCTTGCCCCCAGTTTTCTTCAACAACCCCTGGGTCTAGTGCATGACCACCTCCATCATTGGTATATGCCCTACCTTTTCAATTACTAAAATATAGCTGTAGTTATTATGGGATGGGATAGGTATGGCAGAAATGGAAGGAAGCATGCATGTTATAAAGAGAAAATTATACATGTACTAGAGAAATGTTATGGAATATCTAGAGTCCAACATCTATCAAGATACTACAGAGCTCTTGGGATGCACAACACGTAACATGAATCCAATCAAACGGCTTCTGTCCTATGTAATGCAGTAAAGGTTTTTCCTTCAGGCGTATCCAAAGTAAGCAAGGTAGGATCTTAGATAAACAGATTTCCTATAAGTGATAGATCATATAGCAGCTTCTGAGGCCCTAGGTTTGATCCCTAGCACTGCAAAATTAGGAAAAACACCTCAAAGCCAACTCCTGAAACAATCCCAAAGCAACCAGTCATTGAAACCCTATGAACAGCAAACCCTATGAACCCTATGAACCCTATGAACAGCAAAAAAGCACTGACACGGTGTGGGGCATGGCAGAGTGTCATGGAGTGTTTCGTTCTGGTGTACATAGGGTTATTATGAGTCAGATCTAACTCAATGGAACCTACCAACAGCAAAATATGTTGTTGTTGTTGTTAGGTGCCGTCGAGCCGGTATCCGACTCATAGCAACCCTCTGTACAACAGGGCAAACACTATTGTCAGTGCTTCTCTGCTGTTCATAGGGTTTTCAATGGCAGATTGATTGTTGGTAGGGGGTTGCCAAGTCCTTCTCCCAAGCCTATAGCTTCTGGTGTTCCCAGGCGGTCTCCCATCCAGGTACTAACCAGGCCCGACCCTGCTTAGCTTCCAAGATCTGACGGGATCGGATGCCACAGGGCTACCACTGCAGGCTTACAGCAAAATATAGCAGCTTAATATTCATTCATTTAGAGATAAAGAATAACAAAGTATAGATGATCACTAAAATGTATAATAATGAGGAAATTAACATTTAATTGCTCATTCTATTACTCGAATTGTAATTTTTTCAGTTGTATCTAAACATGTATGAATCATATATATGTGTACATAAGTATAATTCATTTTTGTGTATTCAACTAGTGCCATGATTTGTCCTCAACTGACATTAATACTTACAAATCAAATGAAACAGGTCTTTAAGAGGAGAGTTTTTAAAAAATAAGACTATCAAAAATGTTTTGTTCTAATTTGTTATTCTTACATATAGTACTAAAACCTGACATTCGTATAAATTCTGCCCAGTCTTTAAAATATTTATCTTAAATAGGGTTTTACTACATAACTCAGGCTGCCCTCAATAAAGACATCCTCCTCACACTGCCTCCTGAGTCCTGGGGTAATAGGGATAAGCCACTGGATTTACCTATTATTCATATGAATGAATAATAGGTGAAGCCAGAAGGAAGTAAACAGGTAAAAGTCCTGACTCTAACTATTATGAGTACTGTGACAATGAAATAGGTCAAAATACCTCTTTAGGCTCCAATTTTCACATTGTGATAGTTGCCTAATAGAGTTGTTCTTAAGATAAATGTGTTAATATATAGAGAGAGGGTGCCTGCTGCTGTAGCACTGTGGCTTCCAATCCCGTCAGACCTCTGAAGCTAAGCAGGGTTGGGCCTGGTTAGTATTTGGATGGGAGACTGTCTGGGAACACCAGGTGCTGCAGGCTTGGGTGAAGGACCCGGTAACCCACTCCCCAAAATCCACCTGCCATTGAAAACCCTATTAATAGCAGAGACGCACTGGCAATTGTGTTTCACCTGTTGTACTTAGGGTCACTTATGAGTCGGATACAGACTCAATGGCACCTAACAACATATATAGAGTGGTTGCAATAGTTATACGTATATGGTGTGCTCACACTTATATGTAAGTTTTACTTATTATTTCTAATATTATTAAATATCTAAAATAAATGAATAATCATTTAAGATAGTCTGCTTCTAATTAATAACTGCAAAATATATTATTCTTAACTTCAAGATCATTAATAAATCTTTGCAAAAAGATACTGGACAATAAAAGCAATTTAGATTGCCAGTGATTCCTACAAATTATTTTGTAATGCTTCTAATCACACTGAAATTTGATTGCATATTTTTCAAATATACATTTAACACACCAGAACGATAATTTGTGGCGAGCAATAAACAGTCACATGCATAATCTACATATTTAGAGTAAAACTTGAACATTTGTCATGCTATGCAACTTTTTCAGTTGCTATATATATATTTTAATTTCCACCAGAGGGTGCTAAAAGAGTGAAAATGTTTTAATCCAGAGGTGATAGTATTGATCCTCTTAATTCTTATTAATGTTGTACAAATATTCAAGGTGGTTTTAGGTTGAAAATCCTTGTCTTCCTATGTTCCTCCTCCTCACAAATAAAGGATT
>VMDO01040520.1:0-11870 GCA_007922755.1 Pedetes capensis | reverse complement strand
GCTAAAAAATATATAAATGATATTTTGAGACAAAAATCACAGAATTCTTGTATGGGAATATATTGTATGTTTGCAGGCCTAATCAAGAAATTTAATTTAATCACTAAATTGCAATAATAAGACAAAGTCATCTCAAGTCAATATACAGATTAATTTTCTAAAAGAGTTTGATATGATAATATGCCCATATACTAGAAAAGATACAAGTTTCAGATAATGCTGTTTAAGAAACAATCATTTAGAATATTAGAGAACTATTTTAATGAAAAAAAGGAAAAGAAAACTTTTGCTTTAATTTTGTCAAAGTGCATAAGCCAAGGAAAGGAATCAGGCTGAATAATTTCTCTAGCCTGCAATTTAACTCATGATGGGAAGCAGCTGAGTGAAGATCACTGTGTAGAGATGACACCAAATGAAATGGAAACATCTGAAAGTACTCAAGCTCGAACCACAAAATGGTGGCATATGTAAATTCTATTGAGAGTCTTTGAAAGTTTATGATAAACTGCTGAAACAGCACAGTAGCAAATGTTTTCCTCACATAGTCTATGCTGAAGCCCTCATGCTACTTAGTATTGTGGGCAAGTGTCACATATGGATTTAAGTGGAAATTTCTGAATGATATGAAATACAGATTCTATATTTGATTAAAAATAGTTTAAGTAAAGCATAGGGAAGAAATCACCCTGAGTGAAGATTATTAAGACAAAGTCAGTAGCACTTTGGGTATTTTATTGATTTATTTTATTTTGGTCATGTATAAGACCTGGCGTTTTTGTGAGCCTGTAGTTCTAATGATATAAGCCAGTCAGCACCTACAGGTGAAATAGAAAATTTATGAAACCCTAGAGTGTTAGGAAAAATGGTTATAACCAAATTTTCACTGCGGGAGCCAACCAATATACACATAGTTTTTCCTTTAGCTATTTCACTATCTTTACATTCCCATAATTACTTTTGAGTTCCCTCAATTACAGAAAGTGTTTAGTCATTGTTTTATTTAAACTACTGCTTTTCTTTTTTTTTTTTGGCAGAAATATCAACAAATAGGAGCTCAGCAAAGATATTTGAAAAAGAACAGAACCATCAGAATAAATGATATTAACTTAATACATAAGCAAGAATCATCATGCATTCAACAGCATTATATTAGGAACTGAGTGAGCTTGGAAGAACTGTAATACAAAATAACATGCTTGCAATTTTGTTGAGCACATAAGATAAAACGAGCCCTCAATGTAACTGCTGTGACCAATAATCTTTTGTGTGTATTCTGGTCATCTGGTCTATCTGCAAATTCTCTTGACATGACCTCTAAAATCTATTTAAAATCTTTCCATATTTTTGCCAACACTTCACTCTAAGTTTTTAACATTCTTATTAGGGCTAATGCAATGGTTTTTAAAAGTATCTCCATATTAATTGTTCCCCTTCTGGTTCCTTTTTCTACTTCAGCCTCCCTTTAAAACAGCAATAGTGAAATTTTTTACAAATCCTTCTCCTACTGCAAATCCATCACTGATATTCCACCAAACTTGAGATAGCTCCAAATTCATAGCCATGGCCTTTACAACTTTAAATAAACAAATCTCTTTCTACCTATCTGACATCACTTCACACCACTTTTATATTCTCTTGATATTTGTTGTTGTTGTTGTTAGGTGCCGTCGAGTCGTGTCCAACTCATAGAGACCCTCGTAGGGTTTTCAATGGCTATTTCAGGATTGCCTTGGGAGTGGATTGCCAGGCCCTTCTCCCATTTTTGTGGTGCTGGGAATTGAACTCGGGACCTCAGAGACTGCAGAGCAGTGCTCTACCAACTGAGCTAAATCCCAGCCTCTTGATATTTAGGAACCTCAAAATCTGCGTTTGTGCTTCAAAATATAACATGTTGCAGATACCTTGGGATGGTTACATTGACTATGGACTCTACATAGAATGCTCTTCTCTTGATGTATACTTGGATATCTCTTTCTTATAATGTGTATTCCATGTTAAACCTCTCATGTAAGCCATATTATTTATACATTGCTATGTAACAAATTGGGCTGGGGTTTAGCTCAGTTGGTTGAGTGCTGCCCTGCAGTCTCTGAGGTCCTGAATTCAATTCCCAGCACCACAAAAATGGGAGAAGGACCTGGCAATCCACTCCCAAGGCAATCCTGAAACAGCCATTGAAAACCCTATTAAGGTTGCTATGAGTCGGATACCGACTCAAGGGCACCTAACAACAAACAACAACAATGTAACAAATTATTCCATGACTTAGTGATATATAAACATTTATTCTAACATAGTTTCTGTGGGCCAGGAATGGCTTAGCCTCAGTGGTTTTGTGAGTACCTCTGGCTCAGGGCCTTTCACAAGTTTACAATCAAGGTATCAGCCACTGCTACAGTGGTCTCAATTCTCAAGTGCAATAGGATCCACTTCCAAACCCAAGCACATGGCTCTGGACAGGCTTCATGTACCCATTGGATATTGGCATGAGACAGTTTGCTACCACATCGGCCTCTTCACAGGGCTATTTCAACTTGACAACTGGTTTCCTTCAGGGAGATCCAGCAAGAGAGAGAAAAAGGGTGCTGAGGTAGAAGCCACAGTTTTTTTGTAACCTAATTTCAGGACTGATGTCTCATCACTTCTACTGTATTCATTAGTCAATTTCAATAGTCAATAAATGTAATCCATACTTAAGGTGAGGAATTATGCAAGGGGTTTTAGCTTAGTTGGTAGAGTGCTGTTCTGTGCTCTCTGAGGCCCTGCGTTTGATTCCCCAGCTCTGCAAAAAAATGGCAGAAGGATGTGGCAATCCACAAAGCAATCCTGAAACAATCAGCCATTGAAAACCCTATAAATAGCAGAGAAGCACTGCCATAGTGCGGGGTCTGGCACAGTATCAAGGAGTGTTTCCTTCTGTTGTACATATGGTTTCTATGAGTTGGACTAGACTGAGGGCACCTAACAACCATAAGCACCAGGTGGCAAAGTTCAACACATTAGAAGCTCCTGAGATCAATCTGTTTCAGTGATTCATGTCCTTTTCATATGAAATGTCACTGTATCCTGAGGCTTCCAAAAGTCTAAACCCATTGGAACAAGAGCTCAAATTCCAGAATTTCATCTTTTAAATCAGGTCTAGATATGAATAAGGATCCTTAATTTTAGCTGTTTGAGTATGATTCCCTTTGGCCTAAAAAACTATGAAACCAAACAAATAGTAATTGCTTGCACACCGCCCCTCTATGCATATTTAAAATCAAGTGGTAGATTGGACATAGGATAATCACTATAGACATTCATTTTCAAAAACGAAGCACAACAAAGTTATGGGACCATGTTGTTGTTGTTGTTGTTAGGTGCTGAGTTGGTATCCGACTCATAGTGACCCTGCATACAACAGGCGAAACACTATTGTCAGTGCCTCTCTGCTGTTCATAGGATTTTCAATGACAGATGGATTTCTAGGAGTGGGTTGCCACGTCCTTCTCCCAAGCCTACAGCACCTGGTGTTCTCACCTGGTCTCTCATCCAGGCACTAACCAGGCCAACCCTGCTTAGCTTCTGAGATCTGATGGGATCGGATGCCACAGGGCTAGGGCTGCAGGTATGGGACCATAGCAGTCCTGAAATTCAGTCAGGCAAATGTTGGAAGTTCCCTGATAAATTTCCACATCTAAAAATAATTGTTCAGGTCATCATCTCTCGTCTCTTTGTTCCCGGTTCCATGCTTTGAGTGTTGCTTCTTTTTCACAAAAGGTAATGTTTGTGTTCAGCTGAGTAGCTTTCTCAGAACGTTTTCTGCAAGAAGAATTGTGAGTCCAACTACCTATTTATTTTTGTACTGGCAATGTCTCTTTCACTCCATGATAGTAATTTTTCTGTTGGTGTAATTCTTTGAAAAACTTTTTAGACCACTAGTACATTTCATTGTAGTTTATCCAAGCCATACCTATTGTTGTTAGGTGCCATTGAGTCAATGTCAGACTCATAACAACCCTATGAACAACAGAGGAAACACTATTGTCAGTGCTTCTTTGCTATTCATATAGTTTTCAATGGGTGGTTGTTTTTTTGGGATTGGGTTGCCGGATCCTTCTCCCAAGCCTACAGTGCTGGTGTACCCAGGCATTCTCCCATCCAAGTACTAACCAGGCCTGACCCTGCTTAGCTTCAGAGGTCTGCTGGGATGGGTAGCCACAGTGGTAAGGCTGTAGGCTACGCTGTACCTATAAATCTCTAATTGTGCCATTCTTTACCTTGGACCCCTCCTAAATGACCCTATTGCTTAATTGAGAGAGTAGGTATGAGGTATATGTTTAATCCTTCTAAGCTTCTTTTGTGTGACAGAAGTCAGGGACAAACCCCTTGAACTTTCTGAGGTCTTATCAAAAGTTTCCCAGTTATAATATCAGCTTCATCTCTGGTCCAAGATTTCTTTGCAGAGTCTTGGAATTGATGTTTGCCCAGAAGCCATCTCTTTATTTTTTAGCATCATTTTCTGTGTGCAAAGATTGTTCTTGTTGTTGTTAGGTGCCATCGAGTCAGTATCCGACTCATAGAGACCCTCATAGGGTTTTCAATGGCTCACTGTTTTGGGATTGCCTTGGGAGTGGATTACCAGGTCCTTCTCCCATTTTTGCGGTGCAGAGAATTGAACTTGGGACCTCAGAGATTGCAGCGCAGTGCTCTACCAACTGAGCTAAATTTTAGCTTGTGCAAAGATTAAGAATCTTTAAATCCATCAAGCCCTGACTCTTTTTGTTTAGTGTCTTTCCCCTGTATTTCTGTCTTTCATCTTACATTTTACTATGTACTGCAAGAAGAGATTAGCTTGTCCCACACATTGCTTTAAAATTTCCTTAGCTCTATCACTTAGTTCTTCAGTTATATTTTCTACATCTCCTATAAATTTCCACAAAAATGTTGCTAAATACTCATATAATACATATCAATTAACTTTCTCTGAGTTTTCAATGAGGGTTTCTACAGTTTTGTGCAAGCTCTCACCTGCAGCATCCTCAAAGTCCAAAATCTACAGTGTATTCAATGCATTTTAAGATTTTTATTAATACTTTCCTCAAATCTTGTGCCAATCCAACTCCCACATTTTTTATTTTTGTCTTTGTTGCATTTTAACTCCAGATACCCAAATAGGAATAGATTTTCTATTTGTTGCTTAACAAACTCTGAAAATAACAGCAGCTTCTGTGGACAGGGAATCCAGGCAGAGATAACTGGGTGTTTCTTCCTCAACGATTGTCAAGGTGGAAACTGAGCTGTTAGCCAGGAAGGCTGCCATAGTTTAAACCTAAAATGTCTCCCAGTGGTCATGTGTTTCAATGTTTGGTGACACTGATTGTGGAGGCTATGGAACTTTGGGAGATAGGAATTACCTTTTCAGAAGGCTCCCTGGGGATGGACCTTTGCAATTTTACCAGGGGCTTGGTTCTAGTCATTCTCTCTGCTTTCTATCCCTGATTGCCAAGATATGAGGTTCTCTGCCACAGGTTCCATCATGTCTGTCCTGAAGCCACACCATATGCCTGTTCTTCCTCTATAGATGGAAAACCTCTAACCATGAGCTTCCAATAAATTTTTCTCCCTATAAGTTTGTGTTGGTCAATTTCTTGGTCACAGTGACAACCAAGTTGACCAATACAGAAAATTGGTACCAGAGGGGACTAATTGCTATGCAAATACCTCACCATGTATGTTTTAGGCCATTGAAACTTGTTAGTGGGAATTGTCAGAAAGAATTTGGAGATGTGGTTAAGAGAAGCCCTAGAATACTGTAAGCACTACTTGAGGGGTGCTTCTGGTGAGACTTTGGAAGGCCATAATGTCACCACGGCTAGAAGTGCAGATGGGACTCACAGGTTTCAGAGGAAAATTAGGACTCATGTGTGACATTCTAACAAAGAGCTTGCCTCTGTTTTTCCCATGTCCTAAGGATTTGAGTGAGGCTGAAATTAAAATAATGGACTAATTAACTTGGCAGAGGAAATATCATGACAGTCATGAGATATAGGGGATGTGGCATGATTGTTGATTGTTGCTTTCTGCCAGATTTATGATAGAAAAATAGAGAAAAATGTTGAACAAAAAGATCCAAAAAATGTGTAAAGAGGAAAGAAACCATGTGACTTGTTTAAGGTCACTGAGGGCAGGCTGGTTCAAGCAAGGAGGCCATAATTTTTTTTTTCCTGTACTGAGGATTGAACCCAGAGCAAGTGCCATACCACTGAGCTGCACCACCAGCTAATTTTTTTTTTTTTTTTTTTACTTTTGGAGACAGAGTGTCACTAAATTATGCAGACTGCCCCTGGTCTCAAACTTGTAATCCTCCTACCTCTGCCTCCCAAATTGCTGGGATTACAGGCATGTGTCACCACACCTGGTGGGGGCCATAATTGTTAAAGATATAAGCTATAGTAAAAGAAAGTTCAAACTTTTTGCTGAGACAATAGAAATCCCCTGGGAAAAATTCAAGAGTCAGCCAGGCCCCTCCTATCAAAGGCCCCAGAATGTGAAACAGTAAGCTCACTTAAAATACTTCCATTTGAAAAAGGAATGACTGAAAAATGAATGCCTCCAATATGTCCTGCTCCAAAGGGGCTGCCCAGGGATTTGATTTTGCAGCCTGGTCACACAGAGACTGGTGCAGCTGTGGTTCAAAAGGGAAAAGTTACCACTCAAGCTGGAAGCAGATCTTGGCATCACCCATGTAGTATGAGTTTTGCAGGTAAGACTTAATAAGTTATGGAGGAAGTTACCAGCAAGGTTCCCAAAAATAGCCTATGAAGCAAGGTAGTGTGTAGCAGTGTTGCAAACCTTCCATCTACCTACCCTGCTCTTGGATGGTGATCTTCTAACCATGAGCACCCAATAAATATCTTCCTTCATAAGTTTCTTTCACTTTCTCTGTCACAGCAACACACGAACTAATACAACAGTATTCTACTAGTGCTTCACTAGAGGTGAATCCTCTGCCATGCTCATGGCTATTGTGAGGCTTCAAGTTCTCACTAATTGTTGGCTGGAGACATTAATTGCTTGTCTTATTTGCCTCTGTGTAGCTTACTCCCCTAAGAGTGAGTAGAACAAAAGAATAAGAGAGGGAGCCCCAAACAGAGTCTCAGTCTTCTTTAACCTAATCTCAAAAGTGCCATCCTATCACTTATGTATTCTGTTAATTAGATGAGAGTCAATAAGCCCAGCCTACATTCCAGGAAGGGTGTTTTATCCGGGTGTAAATATTAGGAGGTAAGGATCAGTGGGGGACATCTCAGATGATAATTACTGCAGAGTCATCGAAAATTAGTCACATGCTCACTGCTTATTCCATCTTATATTGATTCTCTACAAAACATGTTTATTTGATAATTTTTATTTTTTATTTATATCTATGCTCATTGTCAAAAATTGCAGTGAGGAATACAGAGCTTCAAAAATAGACAAGAGCAAGTTAATGAAAAATTTATAAAAGATGTCCAAGAGAATGGCATGAACAGATCATTATTTTGGACCTAGAAAATGAGGGCTGAGATTAATGCCAATGTACCAGAGAATTGAGGACTACTCATCATAGACAATAAAGATTTGACATAAAAAGAAGGAATTAAGCTGTACTTTTTGAATATGATTATCTAGAGTTTGGAAGGCATAAAGATAGATGAAAATTTTAAGTGAAGAATTTAATATGACTGAGGTCTGGAAAAGAAAATGTCTATTTCAGGATTTGTAAAGAAATTGAGAGGAGCAGAGAAGCTGTAAAGAGAAAGAAGCTCAAATACAGAATTGATACATTAATTCTCCATCTAATAGGCAATTGGGATAGATATTTAGAAAATAACTAATTTGCCAATCTGTTCTCATTAAAGTCATCCTACCGAATTGGAAGAAATACACAAAGACATAATGCCAAGAAGAACTGGTAGATAATCAATCATTTCAAGAGGTTGCATATGATCAGGAACCAATGGTACTGAAAGATGAAGTGGAAGCTGCCTTGAATGAATTGGCAAAACACAGGGCTCCAAGAATTCATGAAATAACAATTGAGTTGTTTCAAGATGTAGCACTGGAGGTGCTCACTTGTCCATGCCAAGAAAATTGACCAACTGACTTGGCCAACTGACTGGAAGAGATCCATAATTGTGTCTATTCCTAAGAAAGTATATCCAACCGAATGTGGAAATTATTGAATAATATTCATATGACAAACAAGTAAAATTTTGCTAAAGACCATTCAAAAGCAACTGCAGCAGGATGTTCATAGGGACCTGCCAGTAAGTTAAGCCAGATTCAGACAAGGTCATGGAATTAGGGACATCAACTGCTGACATCAGATGTATATTGGCTGAAAGCAGAGAATATCAGAAAGATGTCTACCTATGCTTCATTGCCTATGCAAAGGCATTTGACTGTGTAGATCACAACAAATTATGGATAGCATTGTGAAGATGAGAATACTAGAACACTTAATTGTCCTCATGAGGATTCTATACATGAATGAGGAGGCAGTCATTCAGATAGAACAAGGAAACACTACTTGATTAGAAGTCAGCAAATGTGTATATCTGGGGTATATCATTTGAATGTATCTCCTCAATCTCTACATTAGGCAAATAATTGAGAAACTGGACTTTATGAAAAACATGGCTTCCAGGAGGGAGGAAGACTCATTAACAACCTGCATTAGGCAGATGACACAATTTTGCTTGGTGCAAGTAAAGAGGATATGAAATATTTTCTAATGAAGGTCAAAGAACACAGCCTTCAGTATGGATTGCACCTCAATATCAATAAAATAAAAATCCTTACAACTGGGTAATTAAATAACTTCATGATAAGTAGGGAAAAGATTGAGGTTGTCCAAGATTTTGCTTTACTTGGTTCAACAATCAAAACCCATGGAAACAGTCAAGAAATCAAAAGACAATATTGCATTGGGAAAAGCTGTTTCAAAAGACTTCTTTAAAGTGTTGAAAAGCCAAGCTGTCACACTGAAGACAAAGGTACACCTGATTCATTCCATGGCATTTTCAGTTGCTTCACATGCTTGTGAAAGCTGGGAAGTGAATAGGGGAAACAAGAAAAATTGATGCTTTTGAATTATGGTGCTAGAGACGAATATTGAATATACCAGGGACTGCCAAAAGAACCATCAGATCCATCCTAGAAGATGGGCAACCATAGTGTTCCTTAGAAGAAAGGATGGCTAGACTGAGTGTTATGTATTTGGAACATGTTGTCAGGAGGGACAAATCTCTGGAGAAGGATACCATGTTTGGGAGAGTGGCAGGTCTATGAAACAAAAGAAGACCCTCAACTGGGTAGGTTGACACAGTGACTGCAACAGTGTTCTTAAACGTTAAAAAGATCATGTGAATGGCACAATATTGGATAGTATTTTGTTCTCTTGTACATAGGGTCACTATGAGTCACATCTGACTCAACGGCACTGAACACCACCACCAACAACAACCAGAGTCTATCTAAATATGAGTTGTAACTTCCTTACCTTGAATCAAGGTGCTTTTTAATATTCCCAGGATAAAGGATCAAGGTAGATACAAAAAATGAAACACAATTTGGGATTAATTCAGTGTGTCTACCTTTTATATCCTGCAGCCATACCACTGTGGTGTCTGATCCCATGAGATATCAAAAACCAAGCTGGGTCAGATTTAGTTAGTACTTGAATGGAAGACTGCCTGGGAACATCAGGTGGAGAAGGACCTGGCAACCCATTTCTAAAAAACAATCAGCCACTGAAATCCCTATGAATAGCAGAGAAGCAATAATGATACTGTTTTGTCTGTTATATGTAGTGTCATTATGAGTTGGATACCAACTGGATAGCACCTAACAACAACCTTTTATAAGAGTACCTTAGAGAATATAAGGGTATGAGGACATTCTTTAAAAAAATGACAAGAGAAGGAACTAGTTTATACTGAGTTACTCTACAGCTGCAAATTCAGTATACTGAGAATATTGGAAAATATGGTCAGGTAGTCACCTTGGAAACTATAGGAAAAGAATTACCATTTTTTGCTTTCTGTTATACTCTGGTAGAATCCAGGCTGTCCAGGACAGGTTCTCAATATCTCAAAAGTTCTGCTCATTTGTTTGGATTAAAATCTCACATAAATTTATTAAATGCACTGAGTTTTAACTCTAGTTCAATTGTGGGCTCTTTGATCCTATGAAAACAGTTCTGCAGGATACTTTCAATTTTGTCTGGTCTGTGGTGTGACATGAAGATTAACTTTATTATTTGTGCTGAATTGTAAACCTGTTCCTCTGTGCTCAATGTGTGGGAAAAGCAGACCATTTAAAATTATCATATGGGTTTCTGTTTAATCAAACCATGAGAATTAATGTAGTTCTTCAACTTTTCTCCTAACCAACAACATTTGGTATTATAACAATTCTTCATGAGCAATTTAGATTATAAAATTTGTTTTTATAATATCTTAAACTAATTTAGACTCAACTGAGAAAACTTTTTTCTAATCTATAAAGTAGAAAAAGTTCAAAATATTTAAGCAGTATTTTTCCTCCCATGTTTACCACTACACATCTTTTAAACTTGGCAAATTAAAAAAAAACCATGTAATCGTCTGTGTTGGGTGAATTAAGTTATATTAAATGAAATAAGTCCAACATAGAAAGAAATTTTGGGGCTGGGATTTAGCTTAGTTGGTAGAGAGCCGCTCTGCAGTCTCTGAGGTCCCAAGTTCGATTCCTAGCACCACAAAAATGGGAGAAGGACATGGCAACCCACTCCTGAGGTAATCCCAAAACAATCAGCCATTGAAAACCCTATAAGGGTGGCTATGAGTCGGACATGACTCGACAGCACATAACAACAACAGAAAGAAATTTTGTATTTTGTATTACTCATATGTGGATGTTTAAAAAAGTTAATATAATGTATAATAGTGATTACAAGTGGCTGGGAAGAGGGAGAATATAGATAGTGGAAAGTGGAATAATGGATACCCAAACACTGTTGAGTAAAAGTAGTAATTTCTGTTGTTTTACAGAACAGTGAAAGAGACTACAGTTCATAATAATCTATTATACATTTTATAAATAATAATAATAAGAGAGGTGCTCCAAGATTCCAAACACAAAAGTAAAATTAAAGAGATGGGCATGTTAATTACCCTGATTTGATTACATATTATGTACATTTATTAAAATATCACGCTACACCTAATTATGTAAGATTACAGGTTAATAAAATTGTTAAAAAATGTTTAAGAAGATGGATATGATAATGCCCTGAGTTGATCATTACACTCTATATGTTTATGGAGTTACTATTCTGTACCCCAGCACCACAAAAATGGGAGAAGGACCTAGCAAACCATTCCCGAGGCAATCCCGAACCGGTCAGCCATTGAAAACCCTATGAGGGTTGCTCTGAGTCAGATACCGACTAGACGGCACCTAACAACAACAACATTCTGTACCCCATAAATTTGTACAATTTAAATGAAATGTATTAAAAGTAATTTTAACCAGATATGTTGATCAAATATTATGTATAAGTTAATGAAACATGTATCTATTTTTACTATAAAAGTTTTAGACAGAAAATAAAATTAGTATGCCACTTAGGTCTTAAATATGTTGGTATATTAAATACTCAAAATTTATATGTATACACTTACAACAAGTATTCTAAGGAGAAAGTACATTTTACCTTCTAAGTTAATGGTTTTTAGGGGCTTAAAGTTTTTTCATATATGCTACATTGCAAAAATATATGAGTTAAGCTAAAATAATCTAACAAATGATTTAGGATCAAGACTCCATAGAAGTATAGCTGACTAAGAAAAAGAATAAGTAAA
>VMDO01040519.1:0-11870 GCA_007922755.1 Pedetes capensis | reverse complement strand
TATGTTTTCTCCTAGGTTTACACTTTGGGTTAATTTTAGGGTTTTGCCTAGGTTTAGTGTTAGAGTTAGGGTTAGGTTTTCACCTAGGGTTATTTTTAGGGTTAGGGTTAGGTTTTTGGCTAGGGTTAGGTTAGGTTTAGGGTTAGGTTTTAGCCTAAGGTTAGGGTTAGGTTTAGGGTTAGGGTTAGGGTTTCCCATATGGTTAGTGTTAGGGTAGGGTTAGGGTTTCGCCTAGCGGTAGGGTTAGGGTTTCTCCTAGGGTTAGGGTTAGGTTTTGAGCTAGGTTTTGGTTTAGTGTTTGGGTTATGGTTTCGCCTACGTTTAGGGTTAGGGTTTTTCCTAGGATTAGGGTTAGGTTTAGTGTTAGGGTTTTGGCTAGGGTTAGATTTGGTTCAGCATTACAGCTAGGGTTAGAGTTAGGTTTAGGGTTTTGCCTACTGTTAGTGTTATGGTTAGGTTTAGTTTTTCACCTGGAGTTAGGGTTAGGGTTAGGGTTAGGGTAAGTGTTAGTGTTAGTGTTAGGCTTAGGGGTATGTTTTTGGCTAGGGGTAGGCTTAGGTTTAGTGTTAGGATTTCAACTAAGTTTAGGGAAAGGGTGAGTGCTAGGGTTTCTGCTTGGGTTAGGGTTATGTTAAGGCATTCAGCTAGGGTTACGGTTAGGACTATGGTTAGGGTTTCTCCTAGTGTAAGTGGTGCAGTTAGGGTTAGGTTTAGGTTTAGTGTATGGTTTCGCCTAGAGTGAAGGTTACGGTTATGCTTACGGTTAGGGTTAGGGTTAGGGTTAGGGTTAGGTTTTTGTCTAGGGTTTGGGTACGTTTAGTGTTAGGTTTAAGCCTAAGGTTTGGGTTAGGGTTAGGGTTAGGGTTAGGGTTTCCAATAGGGTTAGTGTTAGGGGTAAGGTTAGGGTTTCACCTAGGGGTAGGTTTAGGATTTGAGCTAGGTTTAGGGTTATTGTTAGGGTTATGGTTTTGCCTACGTTTCGGGTTAGGGCTTTTCCTAGGTTTGGGGTTAGTTTTAGTGTTAGGGTTTTATCTAGGGTTAGATTTGGTTCAGCATTACAGGTAGGGATAGGGTTAGGTTTAGGGTTTTGCCTACTGTTAGGGTTAGGGTTAGGGTTAGTTTTTCACCTAGGTTTAGGTTTAGGGTTAGGGTTAGGGTAAGTTTAAGGTTAGTGTTAGGGTTAGGGCTATGTTTTTGGCTAGGTGTAGGCTTAGGTTTAGGGTTAGGATTTCACCTATGTTTAGGTAGAGTGTTAGTGTTAGGGTTTCTGTTTGGGTTAGGGTTATGTTAAGGCATTCAGCTAGGGTTACGTTTATGATTATGGTTAGGTTTTCTCCAAGTGTAAGTGGTACAGTTAGGGTTAGGGTTAGGTTTAGTGTATGGTTCTGCCTAGAGTGAAGGTTAGTGTTATGTTTAGGGTAGGGATAGGGTTAGGGTTAGGGTTTGCCTAGGGTTAAGGGAAGATTTAGGGTTAGGTTTTCAGCTAGAGTTAGGGTTAGGGTAGGGTTTAGGGTTTCAGCTATGTTTTGGGTTAGGATTAGGGTTTCAGATTTGCCTAGGGCAAGAGTGAGAGTGAGGGTTAGGGTTTCACCCAGGGTTAGGGTTAGGCTTAGGCTTATGTTTTCTCCTAGGTTAACAGTTTGGGTTAATTTTAGGCTTTTGCCTAGGGTTACGGTTAGAATTAGGGTTAGGGTTTTGCCTAGGTTTAGGTTTAGAGTTACGGTTAGGTTTTCACCTAGGGTTAGTTTTCGGGTTAGGGTTAGGTTTTTGGCTAGGATTAGGATAGGTTTAGGGTTTGGTTTTAGTCTAAGGTTAGGGTTAGATTTAGGGTTAGGGTTAGGGTTTCCCATAGGGTTAGTGTTAGGGGTAGGGTTAGGGTTTTGCCTAGGGTTAGGTTTAGGTTTTCTCCTAGGGTTAGGGTTAGGATTTGAGCTAGGTATAGGGTTAGTGTTTGGGTTATGGTTTCGCCTACATTTAGGGTTAGGGTTTTTCCTAGGATAGGGTTAGGTTTAGTGTTAGGGTTTTGGCTAGGGTTAGATTTGGTTCAGCATTACAGCTAGGGTTAGGGTTAGGTTTAGTGTTGTGTCTACTGTTAGGTTTAGGGTTAGTTTTTCACCTAGGGTTTGGCTTAGGGTTAGGGTTAGGGTAAGTTTTAGGGTTAGTGTTAGTATTAGGGCTCTGTTTTTGGCTAGGGGTAGGCTTAGCTTTAGGGATAGAATTCACCTAAATTTAGGGAGAGGGTTAGTGCTAGGGTTTCTGCTTGGGTTAGGGTTATGTTAAGGCATTCAGCTAGGGTTACTGTTAGGATTATGGTTAGGGTTTCACCTAGTGTAAGTGGTGCAGTTATGGTTAGGGTTAGGTTTAGTGTATGGTTTCGCCTAGAGTGAAGGTTAGGGTTATGCTTACGGTTAGGTTTGGGGTTAGGGTTTTGGTTAGGATTTTGCCTAGGGTTAGGGGAAGGTTTAGGGTTAGGGTTTCAGCTGGTTAATGTTAGGGTAGGGTTTAATGTTTCAGCTAGGTTTTGGGTAGGGTTAGGATTACAGATTTGCCTAGGGCAAGAGTGAGATTTACGGTTAGGGTTTCACCCAGGGTTAGGGTAGGGTTAGGGTTATGGTTCGCCTACATTTAGGGTTAGGGTTTTTCCTAGGATTAGGGTTAGGTTTAGTGTTAGGGTTTTGGCTAGGGTTAGATTTGGTTCAGCATTACAGCTAGGGTTAGGGTTAGGTTTAGGGTTTTGCCTACTGTTAGGGTTAGGGTTAGCGTTAGTTTTTCACCTAGGGTTAGGGTTAGGGTTAGGGTAATGTTAGGGTTAGTGTTAGGGTTAGGGCTATGTTTTTGGCTAGGGGTAGGCTTATGTTTATTGTTAGGATTTCACCTAAATTTAGGGAGAGGGGTAGTGCTAGGGTTTTTGCTTGGGATAGGGTTATGTTAAGGCATTCAGCTAGGGTTATGGTTAGGATTATGGTTAGGGTTTCTGCTAGTGCAAGTGGTACAGTTAGGGTTAGGGTTAGGTTTAGTGTATGTTTTCGCCTAGAGTGAAGGTTAGGGTTATGTTTAGGGTTAGGGTTAGGGTTAGGGTTTGGATTAGGGTTTTGCCTAGGGTTAGGGTAAGATTTAGGGTTAGGGCTTCAGCTGGAGTTAGGGTTAGTTTAGTGTTTAGGGTTTCAGCTAGGTTTTGGGTTAGGTTTAGTGTTAAAGATTTGCCTAGGGTAAGATTGAGAGGTACGGTTAGGGTTTCACCCAGGGTTAGGTTAGGGTTAGGTTTATGTTTTCTCCTAGGTTTACAGTTTCGTTTAATTTCAGGGTTTTGCACAGGGTTAGGTATAGAATTAGGGTTAGGGTTTTGCCTAGGTTTAGGTTTAGAGTTAGGTTTAGGTTTTCACCTAGGGTTAGAATTAGGGTTAGGCTTTTGTCTAGGTTTAGGGTTACAGTTAGGGTTAGGTTTTCACCTAGGGTTAGTTTTCGGGTTAGGATTAGGTTTTTGGCTAGGGTTAGGGTAGGTTCAGGGTTAGGTTTTAGCCTAAGGTTAGGGTTAGGGTTAGAGTTACGGTTTCCAATAAGGTTAATGTTAGCGGTAGGGTTAGGGTTTTGCCTAGCGTTAGGGATAGGGATTCTCCTAGGGTTAGGGTTAGGATTTGAGCTAGGTTTATGGTTAATGTTAGGGTTATGGTTTCGTCTACTTTCAGGGTTAGGGTTTTTCCTAGGATTAGGGTAAGGTTTAGTGTTAGGGTTTTGGCTAGGGGTAGATTTGGTTCAGCATTACAGCTAGGGTTAGGGTTAGGTTTTGGATTTTACCTCTTGTTAGGGTTAGGTTTAGGGTTAGTTTTTCAACTAGGGTTAGGGTTATGGTTAGGGTTAGGGTATGTGTTAGGCTTAGTGGTAGGGTTAGGGCTATGTTTTTGGCTAGGGGTAGGCTTATGTTTATTCTTAGGATTTCACCTAAGTTTACGGAGAGGGTTAGTGCTAGGGTTTTTGCTTGGGATAGGTTTATCTTAAGGCATTCAGCCTGGGTTACGGTTAGGATTATGGTTAGGGTTTCTCCTAGTGTAAGTGGTACTGTTAGTGTTAGGGTTAGGTTTAGTGTATGGTTTCGCCTAGAGTGAAGGTTAGGGTTATGCTTAGGGTTAGGATTAGGGTTAGGGTTAGGGTTAGGGTTATGCCTTGGGTTAGGGTTAGGGTTAGTGGTATGGTTCGCCTACATTTAGGGTTAGGGTTAGGGTTAGGGTTTTCCTAGGGTTAGGGTAAGGTTGAGGGTTAGGGTTTCAGCTAGGGTTAGGGTTAGGGTAGGGTTTAGTGTTTCAGCTATGTTTTGGGTTAGGGTTAGGTTTACAGATTTGCCTAGGGTAAGAGTGAGAGTTACGGTTAGGGTTTCCCCCAGGGTTAGGGTTAGGGTTAGGGTTATGTTTTCTCCTAGGTTTACAGTTAGGGTTAATTTTAGGGTTTTGCCTAGGGTTAGGTTTAGAATTAGGGTTAGGGTATTTTCTAGGTTTAGGTTTAGAGATAGGGTTAGGTTTTCACCTAGGGTTAGTTTTCGGGTTAGGGTTAGGTTTTTGGCTAGGTTTAGGGTTGTTTTAGGGTTAGGTTTTAGCCTAAGGTTAGGGTTAGGGTTAGGGTTAGGGTTTCCCATAGGGTTAATGTTAGTGGTAGGATAAGGGTTTTGCCTAGGGTTAGGTTTAGGGTTCCTCCTAGGGTTAGGTTTAGGATTTGTCCTAGGTTTAGGGTTAGTGTTAGGGTTATGTTTTCGCCTACGTTTAGGTTTAGTTTTTTTCCTAGGATTAGGGTTAGGTTTAGTGTTAGGGTTTTGGCTAGGGTTAGATTTGGTTCAGCATTACAGCTAGGGTTAGGGTTAGGTTTAGGGTTTTGCCTACTGTTAGGGTTAGGGTTAGGGTTAATTTTTCACCTAGCGTTAGGGTTACGATTAGGGTTAGCGTAAGTGTTAGGGTTAGGGTTAGGTTTAGGGCCACGTTTGTGGCTAGGGATAGGCTTAGGTTTAGGGTTAGGATATCACTTAAATTTAGGGTGAGGGTTAGTGCTAGGGTTTCTGCTTGGGTAGGTTTATGTTAAGGAATTCAGCTAGGGATACGGTTAGGATTATGGTTAGGGGTTCTCCTAGTGTAAGTGGTACAGTTAGGTTTAGGGTTAGGTTTAGTGTATGTTTTCGCCTAGAGTGAAAGTGAGGGATAGGCTTAGGGGTAGGGTTAGGGTTAGGGTTAGGGTTAGGGTTTTGCCTAGGGTTAGGGTAAGGTTTAGGGTTAGGGTTTCAGCTAGGGTTAGGGTTATGGTAGGGTTTAGGTTTTCAGCTAGGTTTTGGGTTAGGGTTTGGTTTATAGATTTGCCTAGGGCAAGAGTGAGAGTTACTGTTAGGGTTTCTCCCAGAGTTAGGGTTAGGCTTAGTGTTATGTTTTCTCTTAGGTTTACAGTTTGGGTTAATTTTAGGGTTCTGCCTAGGGTTAGGGTTGGAATTAGGGATAGGGTTTTGCCTAGGTTTACGTTTAGAGTTACGGTTAGGTTTTCACCTACGGTTAGTTTTCGGGTTAGGGTTAGGTTTTTGGCTAGGTTTATGGTAGTTTTAGGGTTAGGTTTTAGCCTAAGTTTAGGGTTAGGGTTAGTGTTAGGGTTAGGGATTCCCATAGGGTTAGTGTTAGTGGTAGGGTTAGGGTTTTGCCTAGGGTTAGGGTTAGGGTTTCTCCTAGGGTTAGCGTTAGGATTTGAGCTAGGTTTAGGGTTAGTGTTAGGGTTATGTTTTCGCCTACGTTTAGGTTTAAGGTTTTTCCTAGGATTAGGGTTAGGTTTAGTGTTAGGGTTTTGCCTAGGGTTAGATTTGGTTCAGCATTACAGGTAGGGTTAGGGTTAGGTTTAGCGTTTTGCCTACTGTTAGGGTTAGGGTTAGGGTTAGTTTTTCACCTAGGTTTAGGTTTAGGGTTAGGGTAATGTTAGGGTTAGTGTTAGGGTTAGGGCTATGTTTTTGGCTAGTGGTAGGCTTATGTTTATTGTTAGGATTTCACCTAAGTTTAGGGAGAGGGTTAGTGCTAGGGTTTTTGCTTGGGATAGGGTTATGTTAAGGCATTCAGCTAGGGTTACGGTTAGGATCATGGTTAGGGTTTCTCCTAGGGTAAGTGGTACATTTAGGGTTACTGTTAGGTTTAGTGTATGTTTTCGCCTAGAGTGTAGTTAAGGGTTATGCTTAGAGTTAGGGTTAGGTTTAGGGTTAGGGTTAGGGTTAGGGTTTGGCCTAGGGTTAGGGTAAGGTTTAGGGTTAGGGTTTCAACTAGGGTTAGGGTTAGGGTAGGGTTTACGGTTTCAGCTAGGTTTTGGGTTAGGGTTAATGTTACAGTTTTGCCTAGGACAAGAGTGAGAATTAAGCTTAGGGTTTCACCCAGGGTTAGGGTTAGGGTTATGTTTTCTCCTAGGTTTATATTTTGGGTTAATTTTAGGGTTTTGCCTAGGGTTAGGGTTAGAGTTAGGGTTAGGGTTTTGCCTAGGTTTAGGGTTAGAGTTAGGGTTAGGTTTTCACCTAGGGTTAGTTTTAGGGTTAGGGTTAGGTTTTGGATAGGGTTAGGGTAGGTTTAGGCTTAGGTTTTAGCCTAAGGTAAGGGTTAGGGTTAGGGTTAGGGTTAGGGTTTCCCACAGGGTTAGTGTTAGGAGTAGGGTTAGGGTTTGCCTTGGGTTAGGGTTAGGGTTTCTCGTACGGTTATGGTTAGGATTTGAGCTAGGTTTAGTGTTACACTTAGGGTTATGGTTTCGCCTACGCTTAGGGTTAGGGTTTTTCCTAGGGTTAGGTTTTGCTTTAGTGTTAGGGTTTTAGCTAGTGTTAGATTTGGTTCAGCATTACACCTATTGTTAGGGTTAGGTTTAGGGTTTTGCCTACTGTTAGGGTTAGGTGTAGGGTTAGTTTTTCACCTAGGGTTAGGGTTAGGGTTAGGGTTAGGGTAAGTGTTGGGGTTAGTGTTAGGGTTAGGGGTATGTTTTTGGCTAGGGGTAGGCTTCGGTTTAGGGTTAGGACTTCACCTAAGTTTAGGGTGAGGGTTAGTGCTAGGGTTTCTGCTTGGGTTAGGGTTATGTTAAGGCATTCAGCTAGGGTTACGGTTAGGATTATGGTAGGGTTTCTCCTAGTGTAAGTGGTACAGTTAGGGTAGGGTTATGTTTAGTGTATGGTTTCGCCTAGAGTGTAGGTTAGTGTATTGCTTAGGGGTAGGGTTAGGGTTAGGGTTAGGGTTAGGGTTTTGCCAAGGGTTAGGGTAAGGTTTAAAGTTAGGGTTTCAGCTAGGGTTAGGGTTAGGGTAGGGTTTAGGGTTTCAGCTAGATTTTGTCTTAGGTTTAGGGTTACAGATTTGCCTAGGGCAAGAGTGAGAGTTACGGTTAGGGTTTCACCCAGGGTTAGGGTTAGGGTTAGGGTTATGTTTTCTCCATGGTTTACAGTTTGGGTTAATTTTTTGGGTTTTGCCTAGGGTTAGGGTTAGAATTAGGTTTAGGGTTTTGCCTATGTTTAGGGTTAGAGTTAGGGTTACGTTTTCACCTAGGGTTAGTTTTAGGGTTAGGGTTATTATTGTGGCTAGGTTTAGGGTAGGTTTAGGGTTAGGTTTTAGCCTAAGGTTAGGGTTAGGATTAGGGTTAGGTTTAGGGTTTCCCATAGGGTTATTGTTAGGGGTAGGGTTAGGGTTTTGCCTACGGTTAGGGTTAGGGTCTCTCCTAGGGTTAGGGTTAGTATTCGTGCTAGGTTTAGGGTTAGTGTTAGGGTTATGGTTTCGCCTACGTTTAGGGTTAGGGTTTTTCCTAGGATTAGGGTTAGGTTTGGTATTAGGGTTTTGGCTAGGGTTAGATTTGGTTCAGCATTACAGCTAGGGTTAGGTTTAGGTTTAGCGTTTTGCCTACTTTTAGGTTTAGGGTTAGGGTTAGATTTTCACCTAGGGTTAGGGTTAGGGTTAGGGTTAGTGGAAGTGCTAGGGTTAGTTTTATGGTTAGGGCTATGACTTAGGCTATTGGTAGGCTTAGGTTTAAAGTTAGGATTTCAGCTAAGTTTAGGGAGAGGTTTAGTGCTAGGGTTTCTGCTTAGGTTAGGGTTATGTTAAGGCATTCAGCTAGGGTTACGCTTAGGATTATGGCTAGGGTTTCTCATAGTGTAAGTGGTACAGTTAGGGTTAGGGTTAGGTTTAGTGTATGGTTTCGCCTAGTGTGAAGGTTAGTGTTATGCATAGGGTTAGGGTTAGGGTTAGGGTTAGGGTTAGGGATTTGCCTAGGTTTAGGGAAAGATTTAGGGTTAGGGTTTCAGCTAGGGTTAGGTTTAGGGTAGGGTGTATGGTTTCAGCTAGGTTTCCGTTTAGGGTTAGGGTTACAGCTTTGGCTAGGGCAAGAGTGAGAGTTACGGTACGGTTTTCACCCAGGGTTAGGTTTAGGGTTAGGGTTATGTTTTTTCCTAGGTTTACAGTTTGGGATAATTTTAGGGTTTTTCCTAGGGTTTTCATCAGAATTAGGGTTAGAGTTTTGCCTAGGTTAATGTTTAGAGTTAGGGTTAGGTTTTCATCTAGGGTTAGTTTTAGGGTTAGGGTTAGGTTTTGGCTAGGGTTAGGGTAGGTTTAGCGTTAGGTTTTAGCCTAAGGTTAGGGTTAGGGTTAGTGTTAGGGATAGGGTTTCCCATAGGGTTAGTATTAGTGGTAGTGTTAGGGTTTTGCCTAGGGTTAGGGTTAGGCTTTCTCCTAGGGTTAGGGTTAGGATTTGAGCTAGGTTTAGGGTTACTGTTAGGGTTATGGTTTCGCCTACATTTAGGGTTACGCTTCTTCCTAGGATTAGGGTTAGGTTTAGTGTTAGGGTTTGGCTAGGGATAGATTTGGTTCAGCATTACAGCTAGGGTTAAGGTTAGGTTTAGGGTTTTTCCTACTGTTAGGGTTAGGGTTAGTTTCTCACCTAGGTTTAGGGTAACAGTTAGGTTTTGGGTAAGTGTTAGGGTTAGTGTTATGGTTAGGGCTATGTTTTTGGCTTGCGGTAGGCTTAGGTTTAGGGTTAGTATTTCACCAAAGTTTAGGGAGAGGGTTAGTACTAGGGTTTCTGCTTGGGTTAGGGTTAAGTTACGGCATTCAGCTAGGGTTAAGGTTAGGATTATTCTTAGGGTATCTCCTAGTGTAAGTGGTACAGTTAGGGTTAGGGTAAGGTTTAGTGTATGGTTTCGCCTAGAGTGAAGGTTAGGGTTATGCTTAGGGTTAGGGTTAGGGTTAGGTTTAGTGTTAGGGTTTTGCCTAGGGTAGGGTAAGGATTAGGGTTAGGGTTTCAGCTAGGGTTAAGGTTAGGGTAGGGTTTAGGGTTTCAGCTTGGTTTTGGGGTAGGGTTAGGTTTACAGGTTTGTCTAGGGCCAGAGTGAGAGTTACGGTTAGGTTTCCCCCAGGTTTAGGGTTAGGGGTAGGGTTATGTTTTCTCCTAGGTTTACAGTTTGTGTTAATTTTAGCGTTTTGCTAGGGTTAGGGTTAGAATTAGGGTTACGGTATTGCCTTGGTTTAGGGTTAGAGTTAGGGTTAGGTTTCCACCTAGGGTTAGTTTTAGGGTTAGGGTTAGGTTTTTGGCTAGGTTTAGGGTTGGTTTAGGGTTAGGTTTTAACCTAAGGTTAGGCTTAGGGTTAGGGTTAGGTTTAGGGTTTCCCATAGGGTTAGTGTTAGGGGTAGGGTTAGGGTTTTGACTAGGGTTAGGGTTAGGGTTTCTCCTAGGGTTAGGGTTAGGATTTGAGCTAGGATTAGGGTTAGTGTTAGGGTTATGGTTTCGCCTACATTTAGGGTTCGGGTTTTTCCTAGGATTAGGTTTACGTTTAGTGTTAGGGTTTTGGCTAGGTTTAGATTTGGTTCAGCATTAAGCTAGGGTTAAGTTTAGGTTTAGTGTTTTGTCTACTGTTAGGGTTAGGGTGAGGGTTAGTTTTTCACCTAGGGTTGGGGTTAGGGTTAGGGTTAGGGTAAGTATTAGGGTTAGTGTTAGGGTTAGGGCTATGTTTTTGGCTAGGGGTAGGCTTAGGTTTAGGGTTAGGATTTCACCTAAGTTTAGGGAGAGGGTTAGTGCTAGGGTTTCTGCTTGGGTTAGGGTTATGTTAAGGCATTCAGATAGGGTTACGGTTAGGATTATGGTTAGGGTTTCTCCTAGTGTAAGTGGTACAGTTAGGGTAAGGTTAGGTTTAGTGTATGGTTTCGCCTTGAGTGAAGTTTAGCGTTATGCTTAGGGTTAGGGTTATGTTTAGGGTTAGGGTTATGTTTAGGGTTAGCGTTTTGCCTAGGGTTAGGGTTAGGGTTTATCCTAGGCTTAGGGTTAGGTTTTGAGCTAGGTTTAGGTTTAATGTTAGGTTTATGGTTTCGCCTACGTTTAGGTTTAGGGTTTTTCCTAGGATTAGGGTTAGGTTTAGTGTTAGGGTTTTGGCTAGGGTTAGATTTGGTTCAGCATTACAGATAGGGTTAGGGTTAGGTTTAGGGTTTTGCCTACTGTTAAGGTTAGGGTTAGCGTTAGTTTTTCACCTAGGGTTAGGGTTAGGTTTAGGGTAATGTTAGGGTTAGTTTTAGGGTTAGGGCTATGTTTTTGGCTAGGGTTAGGCTTATGTTTATTGTTAGGATTTCACCTATGTTTAGGGAGAGGGTTAGTGCTAGGGTTTTTGCTTGGGAGAGGGTTATGTTAATGCATTCAGCTAGGGTTACGGTTAGGATTATGTTTAGGGTTTCTCCTAGTGTAAGTGGTACAGTTATGGTTAGGGTTAAGTTTAGTGTATGCTTTCGCCTAGAGTGAAGTTTAGGGTTATGCTTAGGGTTAGGGTTAGGGTTAGGTTTAGTGTTAGGGTTTTGCCTTGGGTAGGGTAAGGTTTAGGGTTAGGGTTTCAGCTAGGGTTAGGGTTAGGGTAGTGTTTAGGGTTTCAGCTAGGTTTTGGGGTAGGGTTAGTTTTACAGATTTGCCTAGGGCCAGAGTGAGAGTTACGGTTAGGGTTTCCCCCAGGTTTAGGGTTAGGGGTAGAGTTATGTTTTCTCCTAGGTTTACAGTTTGTGTTAATTTTAGCGTTTTGCTATGGTTAGGGTTAGAATTAGGGTTACGGTATTGCCTTGGTTTAGGGTTAGAGTTAGGGTTAGGTTTTCACCTAGGGTTAGTTTTAGGATTAGGGTTAGGTTTTTGGTTAGGTTTAGGGTTGGTTTAGGGTTAGGTTTTAGCCTAAGGTTAGGGTTAGGGTTAGGGTTAGGGTTTCCCATAGGGTTAGAGTTAGGGGTAGGGTTAGGGTTTTGCCTAGGGTTAGGATTAGTGTTTCTCCTAGGGTTAGGCTTAGGATTTGAGCTAGGATTAGGGTTAGTGTTAGGGTTATGGTTTCGCCTACGTTTAGGGTTAGGGTTTTTCCTAGAATTAGGGTTACGTTTAGTGTTAGGGTATTGGCTAGGTTTAGATTTGGTTCAGCATTAAGCTAGGGTTAAGTTTAGGTTTAGGGTTTTGTCTACTGTTAGGGTTAGGGTTAGGGTTAGTTTTTCACCTAGGGTTGGGGTTAGGGTTAGGGTTAGGGTAAGTGTTAGGGTTAGTGTTAGTGTTAGGGCTATGTTTTTGGCTATGAGTAGGCTTAGGTTTAGGTTTAGGATTTCACCTAAGTTTAGGGAGAGGTTTAGGGCTAGGCTTTCTGCTTGGGTTAGGGGAATGTTAAGGCATTCAGCTAGGGTTACGGTTAGGATTATGGTTAGGGTTTCCCCTAGTCTAAGTGGTACAGTTAGTGTTAGAGTTAGGTTTAGTGTATGGTTTCGCCTAGAGTGAAGTTAACGTTATGCTTAGGGTTAGGTTTAGGTTTAGGGTTAGGGTTATGTTTAGGGTTAGGGTTTCCTATAGGGTTAGTGTTAGGGGTAGGGTTAGGGTTTTGCCTAGGGTTAGGGTTAGGGTTTATC
>VMDO01040518.1:0-11859 GCA_007922755.1 Pedetes capensis | reverse complement strand
TGCCAAGAAATGTCAAACACATCAAAAACACCTGAAGAAATTTCACTTTATGTCTCTTAATTTTGTAGAGTCAGAAGCTTCTGATTCTCATTTTACAGAAACCAGTAATTTTAAAATTGTGAAAAGTGACAGGAAAAATAATGACTCAAACTATTTTGGACACAGGAATGGTTTAAATGATCACTCCAAAATTTATGAAGAAAATAGTCTTGAAAAGGAAGAGCACCCTCAATGTAATCTTCTTGAGAGGTCCTCTCTCAGAAGTACCATATTGCTCCATCAGGAATTAAATCTATCTAATGCAAAGGAGTACAATTTATGTAAATATGAAAAGGACATTTTGAACACATCAAAGCTTAAAGATGAATATAATGTATATATTTTCAAAATCCTTACAAAATCCATAATGTTCAGAAACCCCACAGATGTAAAGAATGTAGTGAATCTTTTGCTCATTCCTCACATCTTCAAAAGCACCACAGAATACATTATGAAGAAAAATCCTACAAATAAAATGAATGTGGAAAATTCTTTAGTAAATATTCAGACCTCAATACATATATGTGTATTCATACAGGAGAGAAACCTTATAAATGTAAACAATGTGACCAATCATTTATTCACAGATATAGCCTTCACACCCATGACAGAATCCATACTGGAGAGAAACCTTTTGAATCAAGAAGACGTGACAAATCCTTTTCCAAGTGCTCAGCTCTTATAAATCACCAGAAACTTCACATTGGAGAGAAACCCTACACATGTGATGAATTTGGAAGAGCCTTCAATCAATATTCAATCTTCAGTCAACACCAGAAAATTCATACCAGTGAGAAATCCTACAAATGTAAAGAATGTGGCAAATCATTTAATCACAGCAAAACACTTAGGATTCATGAAAGAGTACATATTGGAGAGAAAATCTACAAGTGTAAAGAATGTGACAAAACATTTAAACAATTTCAAACCCTTAAGAAACATCAAATACCACATAAAGGAGAGAAACCCTACAAATGTAAAGAATGCAGCAAATCATTTAATCAAATTCAAACCCTTAAAAGACATCGGATAACACATACTGGAGAGAAACCCTACAAATGTGAACAGTGTGGTAAATTATTTAATCAAATCCATAACCTGAGGACACATCACAGAGTACATACTGGAGAGAAACCCTACAAATGTCAAGAATGTGGAAAAGCCTTTAGTCAATATTCAAGCCTCAATGTACATCAAAGAATCCATAATGGAGAGAAACCCTACAAATGTCAAGAATGTGGAAAGGCCTTCAGTTGATATTCAAGCTGCAAAGTACATCAAAGAATCCATACTGGAGAGAAACCCTACAAATGTCAAGAATGTGGAAAAGCCTTTAGTCAATATTCAAGCCTCAATGTACATCAAAGAATCCATAATGGAGAGAAACCCTACAAATGTCAAGAATGTGGAAAAGCCTTCAGTACTTATTCAAACCTCAAAACACATCAAAGAATCCATACTGGAGAGAAACCCTACAAGTGTAAAGAATGTGGAATAGCCTTCAGTCATAATTCAAGCCTCAAAGCCCATCAAAGAATCCATAATGGAGAGAAACCCTACAAATGTCAAGAATGTGGAAAAGCCTTCAGTCAATATTCAAGCTGCAAAGTACATCAAAGAATCCATACTGGAGAGAAACCCTACAAATGTAAAGAATGTGGCCAAACATTTACTCAAATAAAATACCTTAGAAAACATCAAAGATCTCATATGGGAGAGAAACATTACAAATGTAAAGAATGTGGCAAATCATTTAGTCAAAACTATAGCCTTAGGAAACATCACAGAATCCATACTGGAGAGAAACCCTACAAATGTAAAGAATGTGGAAAAGGCTTCAGTCATAATTCAAAACTCAATGTACATCAAAGGATTCATACTGGAGAGAAGCCCTACAAATGTAGATAATGTGGCAAATCATTTAATCAAATCCAATCCCTTAGCCAACATCAGAGAATGTACGCTGGACAGAAACCCTACAAAAGTAATGAATGCAGAGAAGCCTTCGATCCATATTCCAACCTCAATGGGCATAAGAGAATTCATATCGGAAAGAAACCTTACTAATGTATGAAATGTGACAAATCCTTTACCAAGGGTTTAGCTCTGAGAAATCATCAGAAAATTCACAGTAGAGTGAAACCCTACAAGTGCACAAAATGTGAGGAATCACTTATTCAGCTGTGAAAAGTCAGAAATCATTACAAAGTCCACACTGGGGAGAAAACATATACCTATAATGGTTTTGATAAATCCTTTACCTGTGCGTACCACTTGGAAGACATGGAGAGAAATGCCAGAAAATTATAATATAATTGCAAAATCTTGAAGAAAACCTCACATTTTATTCATCATCACATGATTCATTAGTGGCCATGGTTAATACCACTTACATGAGAGTAGAAATCAAGAGGATTGCAAGTTCAAGGCCAGAAGTATCCTGTGCTCCTTTAGAGATACCCTATGTCAAAATAGAAAATATAGATTAAAGAGAGTTTTGTGTGAAGCTCAGTGGGAGAGCACAGCCAAGTATGCTCAAGAGCTTGGGTTCAGTCCCCTATTATTTTATAAACTTAAAGGTAGAGACACTTGACAGAGGAATTCCTATGAATGTATATAATGACACATCCATTTTAATGTGTCCAAACCTTACTTGATTAGAAACTCTACCGGGCATTTTCAGTATAAAAAATGAATGTGTAATGAATTGTGCACAAATTTACACCATGAAAATTCCCAGAGATATTTGGAAATGCACTTTTATATTTGCATTAAATGTGTATGGTGAAGTATTTACTTAAAATCAAATGTGAATAACAGTAGAAAACTCATAGCAAGGACTAAGGCAGTAGTAGCTTCAGGATGGTTGGAAAATAGGGGTAACAAAGAGCACAATCTAAACTTGAAAGTTTACCTGACTGTTTTGTATGTTACAAAGAATAAGATGTTGAAATTTGGGTAGATATGATTATATAATATGGAAATGTTCTTAAAAGGCCAATATTTATGATATGTAAAATGAAAATAGTATTGGACATGTTTTTCCCTCAAATTCAGGCTAGTTCTTAATTCCAAAAGTTTAAATGAAAATATGCTATCACTCATTGCTGAATCACACCTGCGGTAATACATAGTATCTTAAGAAGACAACATTAATTGGGTGACCCATGGGTGATTAGAGGACAGGCTAAATATCTCCTGGAAAACTAAATATGTGCATATGTGTCATTTAATTATGGTCCAGGAGCACAAAGTTGTAAAACTGGCATTGCGGGCATCATTCTTCTGTTGTAAAGCAAGAAATTTCTGAGTTTTTGAAATTAATTTTAGTAATAACTAAATTTTAGTAATAACTAATTTTAGTGGTAACTGGTCAGTTAAGAAACTGACCAGTCCAGTAAAGGACAGATGAATATTGATAGGACAAAATGTATGAAGTCTTCAGTAAAATCTAACACCAGAAAAACAAAGAAACTTTCCCAATCAAGAGAGAAAACAGAATATTCCCTACAGAATTGTTGTAAATATAGTCAAAATTATGCACAAATAACCCACTAACATTTTACCCTTATCTTCAAATTTGATGATTGCTCACGTTTATGCATTGCTATTTCAGAAGACACCAGTGTTTCTTCAATGCTTATAATCTGTGTTTTGACAAGTTACATGTTGTGGATTTTAAAATGGTTTATTTGGAGCATGTGTAAATTTTAACTTAATAAATTAGATGTTTTTTAACATTGCAACTTTGGACTTCTATCCCTGAAATGTCTTTCTGACACCAATACTATACCCTTCCATATTGATCCAGGCTATGGGAATCAAAAGCTAATCCTATGCAAATAGGTAAAACAATGGCATGATTTCTATACGAATGCCACTGTCCCTGGGATTTAAACTTCAAAAACCTTCCACAGTATGATTCTAAATTTATGCCTGGGATGGGGGCACATGTATGTAATCCGAGTGGCTCAGGAGGTAGAGGCAAGAGGATCACAAGTTCGAGACCAGAGGAAGTCTGTGTAACTTAGGGAGACCCTGTTTCAAAACGTAAAAAAAAAAAAAAATGGGCTGAGGGCATAGCTCAGTGGTCCAGCACTTGCAAAGCATACAGGCATGAGGCCCTGGGTTCAATCCCCAGTACCATAAAAAAATGTAAATTTATTAATTTCAATTTCAGAGACACTATGGTAGTTAAAATTTTAGACTGAGTCCCATAAAGAAATGAATGCATTCATGAGTATGGGTGTGCCTTTCTTTAAACAGACAAGGAAATAGTGCACAAAAACATGAATTCATGAGAACTGATGTTTTACTTTGCATCACTAAGACAATACCCCACAGAAAATTGACTCAAGGAGGAAAGATGGATGTAGTGTGTGAAGGTTTCACACATTCTGATGTTCATGCTCATTGTAAAATTTCTCAATTTTTCTGGACAAGTGGTGAGGCAGATTATTCTCATGGAAAGGCAGTTGACCAAAGAACACATTCTCACACTGGCATCCAGGAGCAATGGGTGAGAGGGGAGAGAGGAAGGAGAGAGAGAGAGAGACAACCAGCCAGATAGACAGACAGAATATGAATGCATAGACAGGATGCTGGAGGGAGGTGGAAAACAGTCTAAGTATAAATGATATCCTTCAAAGACACAGCCTTGGTGATCAACTTTCTCAATTAGACCTCACATCTGACATTTTAGAAAATCTCATTTCTGGGTTCAGAATCCACCCACATAATTATAATTATATAATTATAATTATAGCTTGATCCAGGTATATAATTATTCAATGTGATTTTCAATTTTCTTTACAGATGTTTTATTGAGAATTTTTACAACAATCTTCATCAGGAAAATTAGTGTATAGTTTCTTCTTGTGTGTGTGTGTGCATGTGTATATGTGTGTGTGTGTGTTGTGTTCATCTATATGTGTTCATTCTTGTGTGGTTTAATTCACATGGAAAGGCACACGTCATGGAATGAGTTTGGTCATATTCCAGATGGAAGAGGTAGTCAGTTGGATGTGGAGTGTCTTGTCTAGCCTACTAGATAGGCTGATCCTGAGTCTGGATAAGTTAAAGGTTATCTTATCATGAGGACTGCATTTCCAACAGGAACTTCCCTTCTTTAGGTCCCAGGGGCCATAGCTGACTGCACTCAGTTTTGCCTCCTGTGAGCCAAGAAATTCTTACTCACTGCAGAGATCCTCAATGTTTCTACACACTGAGCTGGACAAAGCCCACACTGAGGAGTGTCCCCGAGGTATATGGAACCTAAGGAGGTGAATAGTGCACTGAGCCCTGTATGGGAGGACCATTCTCTGACTTTTCAGATCCCGCCCAGCTGTCTACACCTGTGGGAGCAGGAGACCTAGAGAGTCAAGGGCTACACTGGGAATGAACTCAGAATTGTTGGTCCCAAAGGCACAGCCTCAACAGCTTAGGCTGACACAAAATAAGGGGCAGGAGTCTCCAGAGTTATCTCAGTTAACCACACAGGGTGGGGCCACTGACAATTACACCCTTCAATCCTGAGCCTCCTGGCATCTGCATAATAATTTGTCTGTGCAAAAATTTTCCCCTCATCAAGACCACCTCTTGTACCCATCACGAGCCTGGACACCATGTCAGCCATCCCTGGGCTCCGTAACAGGACATGATTTCTTGTTTCTGGAAAAATAGAAGGGTTCTAAATGATAGCACCCTATCTGCTCCAGGGCAGTCAGAAAGGACCATCTAAAAACTCTGAAGACTGTCTGGAGGTGCTATCTAGCAGCAAGTAACTTTTCAGTGTCTTTTATAACAGGGTAAGAAACATTCACAGAGTGGTCTTAGCTTCGCAAGACTACATGGTCATTGCTGTGAGTGATAATATGGTAATTACAGCTCTGCAGGTAGGTCAGATCACAGAAACAAAGCCCATAGCTAGAGATCAGGCAGCCCCCTTCCTATACTATATGGACCATCAGAACCACTGGACTGAGCTCACATCCCAAGCACGAAGATGGAGTCAGACGTGTGTTTTATATTTCACTTTCACTGGTAGAATCTGTGATGAAGGGAGGCATATTGGAGTCTAGAGGAGTAGCCATGTCTGATAATGGGATCTTCTGCTTTTGACCCAAGCACAGTGCCAAACACCAAGAGGATGGAATGATTACTGAAGCATCACCTGAACTAACCAAGCAAGCTGAGGGGTGCAGAGGCATCACCCATTTCATACGGTTCTAAAGCTACTTATCATTGTCTCCAAGAGGAAACACTTTTGAGGCAGGCAAAGTGTCTCAAGCCCATTAACCCAGATGGTTGGCAGGTGGAGGTAAGAGGTTCACAATTTCAAGGCCAGAGGCAGCCAGCATAATTGAACCAGACTTTGTTTCAAAATTTAGAAAGTACAAAATTGGATGAGGGTATAGAGCAGTGAAATAACACTTGCAAATTATGTGAAGCCATGGATTGAAACCCAAGAACTGAAAACAAAAAAGATTTCTCCTTTGTAAACACTGGAATTATGAAGGTAGTTTCAAGGTACAACAGAGTATAATTCTGAAATCAGCTGAGGACTTCATAAATCAGATACAAGGTTTTTCAGGATACTTAGAGACATATCCACCTGCAGCAGAACAGCTGTGGTGTCCAATCGATCAGATCTGGAACCTTCTTCACTTTAGCTACTGGGCATATGTTATCTCCATAATTCTGGTTGTTAGTGAGTCTTCCTCCAATCATGATGCCACATTCATCTTCATAAAGCCAGATTCTCAGATTATTTGCTCAGCATAGACTTTGAATTGGTACAGTGAAAGGATATAGACCCGACACACACTATTATTTACTTTTAAACAGATGGTGTTTCCTTTCTCTATTTCAATGAGTGCATCCTTATCTGTGTGCAGAATCCTCATGAGTACAATTAATTGCTCTGGTCTTCTCATTCTTTTCAGTTCTATCCATGATTTTGTGTGGCCCACATATCAAAAGTCTTTGTATAGTCATGAAAACAGACATCTTCCTGGGATTCTAGGCTTTCAGCTAACACCTTACATCAGCAAGGATGTGGATGCTTCTGAATCTGGTTTGATTTTCAATCTGTTCCCTGTCTACATACTGTAGCAGTTGCCTTAGCATGATCTTTAGAAAAATTTTGCTTGTGTGACATATTAATGATATCATCCAATAATTTAGCCATTTTCTTGAATCCCATTTCTTAGTAATAGTCATAAATACAGATAGCCTACAGTAAGTTGGCCACGTGGATGTTTTCCAAATCTCTTGACATAAACTAATTAGTACCCCTAGCTACCTATGTATTTTGAAAAATCTCTATTGATATGCTATCAATTCCTGTACTCTTGTGATGTTCCAATTGTGTGAGGACAACTTTCTTTTCATCCACCCATACATTGGTTCATAATCATGCATAACCTCTTTGAACATGTCCTATAACATTTGATTTTGTTTTCCTGAGCTGCCCTTTGAAATTTTTGTTTAGTTTGTTAACTTCATCATGTCTTCCTTTCACTTTAGCTGTTAAATGTTAAAAAGGAAGTTTGAATCTCTTTTCACATATAATTTTTCCTTTCCATTGTGTCCTGTCTTTTTTTTTTTTTTTGAGTACTGTGGGTTGAACACAGAGCCTTGTGCTTGTGTGCCTTGCAAGTGCTGTACCACTGTGCTGCACCCTCAGCCCTCTCCTGTCTTTCTAATAACCTTTTGCTTTACTCACCAATGATCTTTGATGTCATGCTATAACTCATCTGGTGTTTGGTCATTAGTGTATAACATAGCCAACCTGTTCTTGAGGTGGTCTCTGAACTCATGTGGTTAGTATCAAGGCCATACCTAGGATCCCATACACTTGTTCTAACTTTCTTCAGTATCAATTTGAACCTGCATATGAGCAGTTGATTGTCAGATCCACCTTCAGCACCTGGTCTTGTTTTGACTATTGGTACTGAGATTTTCCATCATATATTCCGTCAGTGGTAGTCAGTTTTGTTCATGTATATTCCACCTACTGACATCTATGTGTATACTTGCCATTTGTGTTATTGCAAAACTATATTTACAATGAAAAGGTCATTGGTCTGACAAAAGTCTATGATGATATCTCCAGCATCACGTCTTGTACCAAGGGGGTATTTTCTGACTACTAGGTCTTCTTTGTTTCCAAGTTTGGCATTCCAGTCAACAATAGTTATCTGTGCATTCCAGGTGAACAATCAATGTATTTCACAAGGCAGAAGCTGGTGAAAAATATTCTCCACCTTCATTTGCGGCCTCAGTGGTGGTTGCATAAATTTGAATATTAATCATATTAACAGACCATCTCTGTAGGCATATGGATATTTTTCTATAAGTGACAGCATGGAAATTCAGAAAAGATGTTGAAATATCATATTTGTTGATGAATGCAGCTCCATTTCTATTTAATTTTGCATATCTGGCATACTAGACTATACTGTTTCAAAATGGGACAGCCCAGTTAATTGTTCTCACTGATGCCTAGAAATTTGAGGTTTGGGTTCCATTCTGTTTTGATCATTTTAATCTTCTTAGATTCATATTATGTACATTTCACCTTCCAATCATTAATGGATACTTTCAGTTCTTCCTTCAACTTTTCAGTCATGCCATATCAGAAAATGGAGATTCCTGTGGCTTTGCTCCGTTGTTGTCATTAAGGTAACTCAATTTCAGTAGTTAAATCTTCCCTGGTGGGCTTTTGACTGATTTCCTATCTCAAGGGCTCATTTTCTGGCACTGTATGTGAGAATGTTTCCATGCTATTGAAAGGGTTTTTAATGGCTAATTGTTTCAGGATTGGGATCGCAATTTCCTTCTCCATGTTGTTGCTGTTGTTGTTAGGTGCCATTGAGTCCCTATCCGACTCATGGTGACCCTCATAGGGTTTTCAATGGCTGACTCTTTCGGGTTTGCCTTGGGAGTGGATTGCCAGGTCCTTCTCCCATCCTTCTCCATAGTGTTCTGTATTATGCAGGTTGTTAATGAGTCTACCTCCAATCCTGATGCTGCATTCTTCCTCATAAATCCAGCTTCTAGGATTATTAGCTGAGCATATAAATTGAAGAGAGATGGAGAAAGCATTCAGCCCTGATGCACACCTTTCTCAAGTTTAAACCAGGCAGTGTTTCCTTGTTCTATTTGAACAACTGCCTCTTGATTCCTGTACAGATTCCTCATGAGTACAATTAGGAGCTCTGATATTCCCATATTTTGAAGTGTTATCCATAATTTGTTATGATCCACACAATCAAATGCCTTTGCATAGTCAATAAAACATAGATAGATATCTTTCTAATACTCTTTGCTTTTGGCTAATGTCCACCTGACATCAGCACTGATGTCCTGGGCTCTCCAACCTCTTTTGAAAATGGCTTGATTTTCAGACAATTCCCTGTCTATATACTGCTGCAGTTGCTTTTGAATGATCATTAGTAAAATTTTGCTTGTGTGTGGTACTAATGATATTGTCTGAATTTCCCCATTTGTTTGGATCCCCATTTTTAAGAATAGGCACAAATATGGATCTCTTCCAGTCAGTTGGCCAGGTAGCTGTTTTCCAAATCTGTTAGCATAAACATGTTCACACTTCCAGTGCTGCATCTATTTGTTGAAAATTACTGAGGGTTTGGCTTGGCCATTATTAGCTGTTAGTATTTGGATTTGTGCTGGAAAAATGTGCAAAAATCATAAAAGAAATATTTTTAAATATGCAAACTGGTCAGAAAATCTGTGTGTTTCAAGTTGCAGATGAAGCCAGATATGGTGGCTCATGCTCATAAACCCAGCAATGTGGGAGTCAGACACAGGAAGATCACAGGTTCAAGGCATGAGGCAGCCTGTGTAATTTAGTGAGATCCTGTCTCAAGATAAAAAATAAAAAAGGCACTAAAGGAACAACTCAGGGCAGAGTGCAGGCAGAAGTATATGTGACACCCTGGATTCGGTTCTCTACTACCACAAAAAATAATAATAAATTAAAATAAAACCACAGACAAGGTGAGTTCAGGCAAGGAGGCTCTGGTCATGAAAGAGATAGCCACAGTTAAAGAAGAGCCAAGCACTTTGCACTTGGAAGAATAGGAAAACAAGAGTTCATCATACCCTACCCACCAGAAGCTCTATGCCATAAAAATGGAAACTCCTTTAGACGACTTTCCTTTGAAAAGAGAGTGTCTGAAAAACAAGTGCCTCCTGGGTTCTATGCTGGAATGGGCTCACTAGGGAAGTGTTTTTCCACATTCACATGCCCAGGCACACATAGGCTACAGAAGCCATGGGCCAATAAGGCCCAGCTACTTCCTGAGCTGGCAACAGACCTTGACATCATCCACATGGTCCTGGTTTTGAAGGCATGCAGAATACAAGAGATAAGGGGTTTTGGAAGCTGCCAAAAAGTGTTCTAGAAAATAGCCTACCAGATCAGGCAATGGGTACCAGGGTCAGATTCCATGAAGAGGCCCTTTGAAGGGCCTGTACACAAAGACTTGAAGTTGGAGCCTAAGCTGCCATGGATGTTGGAGATGCCAGCAAAAAGTAGAGCCATCCTAGGAAGGCTATGTAGCCTGCAAAAAGCAAGGCCCTTGGTGTGGGGATGCCGAACCCTATTGGGGCCCAGATAATGACACTCTGTGTGTGTCACATGCAAGACTTGGAGCTACTTAATTATGGGTGCCCTGCTGGATTTTGATCTTAGTTTGGATCAACTCTTCCTTGTTGTGCCCCCATTCCTCCCATTTAGAATGTGAATGTTTTTATCTGTGTTATTATATATTGGAAGTATATAACTTGTTTTGTTTTGTTTTTTATTTTGCAAAGGCTTATGACTAGGTTTAACTTGAATTTCCAGAGAAATATTGGGCTTGGACTTTTGAGCAGTTTTAGGAAAATTAAGACTTCGGAGACTCTGGAAGTTTGGACTGAATGTACTTTTTATTATGAGATGCTCTTTGGGGGCCAGGGCAGAGTGATGGTTTGAATCTAAAATGTTCCCCAAAGAACATAGATTGGAATACTTGGTCCTCAAGTGGTGCCTCTATTTGTGGAGGCTGTGAAACTTTCGAAGATGGGGTATAGCTGGCAGAATTAAGTCACTGGGAGTGTGAAATTGAAAGTTTTAGGAAAAAATCCCAGTTCCCCTCACTCTCTGTACTTCCTGATGCTATGATATGAAGTCCTCCAGCACAGGCTGTGCCACAGCTGCACCACCGTGCCTCATACCATCATGGGCTCAGAGGTGCCAAACCATGAGCCAAAATCAGTCTTTTCTCCCATAATTTTTTCTATCAGTTATTTTTCCATAGCAATGCACAAGCTAACTGCAACACTCTGGTACTGTACTTTGAACGTGGCCCTCAAAGTTCACGTGTTGGGAAGATAATCCCCAGGGCAGCAATGTTGAGAGGGAGTGGTTATATCATGAGGACTCTGCTCTTATGATTGAATTAATCTCATTATAATAGAAGTGGGTCCCTTCTTGTGAGAGTGGGCTTGGTATAAAGGTGAATTCCACCCTAGGAATGTAGCTCAATATTAGAGGATATGTATAGCATGTGAAACACCCTACCTTGCCTTTTTGTAGTAGTAGTTGTTGTTGTTGTTGTTGTTGTTGTTGTTGTTGTTGTTCTTGTTAGGTGCTGTCTAGTCCTCTCTCTCTCCCACTCCGTCTCTCCCTCCTTCTCCCTATCCCCCCTCCTTTTCTTCATTTCTTCCTCTCCTCCTCCTCCTTCTTCTTCTCTTTCTTCTCTTCCTTTAATTTCTCTCTCCCCCCTCCCTCACTTCTTCCTTCTCCACTCC